>JASTWP010001064.1:0-92429 GCA_030770255.1 Temnothorax ravouxi
TACCTTTTTATGTATATATACATACATATATAATAAATTCGTATAGATAATAACAATCTAAGATCTAACACACACGCACGCACGCATGCACGCGCGCGCGCACGCACGCACGCACACACACACACATTTCCTTTTCTTTTTCTTTTTATTGTCTTGTTTTATCGTGATGCGAGGGAGAGGTAGAGACCGAGGAAGAAGCAGAGAGACAGAGGCAGAGGCAGAGGCAGAAACAGAGGTAGAGGAAGAGGTAGAGGCGGAGCTGGTGAAAAATATATATATCGGGCATCAACATATACATATATTATTATCAAAAATAATCTTCAATAAATAATAAAGTAACAATTAATATCTATATTTTATTTAGGCACATAGCTCTCTCTACTCCTAAATCTAACTCCTAAATCTTTTCCTTCCTGAATTATAGTGTTTATAAATATTTATTTTATTTACAATTTTTACATTTATAAATAAATAAATATATATATATTTTTTAATATGCATGTATGTATATATATATATATATATATATTATATATATATATAATGCATATTTAAAAGTTATAAATATAAAAATTGTAAATATGACTAAATAAATATTTACAAATGTGACGTAGCGCATCGTCGATTTGCCAACTCGAGACTTAGTAGTCGGCGAGGCACGAGACACGATACCCGAAATGCGTGCAGGCATCGTGGATGTGGATGATCGTGGCAACGTTGCATAGCCGGCGCGTGCCGCCGCGGCCGCATTATCATGCATTACCAACGCTTTGGACATAGCACGGAACAGAACCAAAAGATCGTGCACATAGCACGGAACAGAACCTATAGAGCGTGCACATAACGCGTTACCCATCAGAAATTTTCGTGGACATGGCTACGTAGTTCAATGTGCACGTTTTGTGCACATAGAGGCGCTCGTGGACGGGGACCACCTAAAACGCACCTCAACAAAGTTAGCCCCCCCAAATGGATTATTGATACTTTTTTTTTTACCAATCGATTGGTGGTTGATTGGTAGTATTTGGTACCGTATTCAAAACGTTTGGTAGTTTCTCGTTTTTTTAGGAAATCAAAAACAAATTTTTGATCTTCTTTTAGCCCCCCCACTTTGACTGTGGTAATTTTTTTTTTTTTTATCGATTGGCGATTGATTGGCAGTGTTTGGTACCGTATTAAAAACTTTTGGTGGTTTCGCGTTTCTTTAGGAAATCGAAAAAACAAATTTTTGATCTTTTTTTAGCCCCCCCACTTTGACTGTGGTAAGTTTTTTTTTTTTTAATCGATTGGCGATTGATTGGCAGTGTTTGGTACCGCATTGAAATCTTTTGGTAGTTTCGCGTTTTAAAAAGAAACAATTAATTGTCAACAAATTTTTAACCTTCTTTAGCGCCTCCACTTTTACTGTTGGGGATTTTAAATTCTTTTTTACCACTCGTTTAGTGGTTCATTGGTAATGTTAAAAGCTGTAAGTTATTGAAAATTTTATTTTAAAGCCTTGTGTCCACGATGCTAGAACTGTGTCCGAGTTTCGGTTTAAAGCCCGGTGTCCACAATGCTAGAAATCGATCCGAGTTTCGGTTATAAGCCAATGAAACTGCTGCTTTTCTGTAAGAGCTGCAAGTTGATTGGCTTATAACCGAAACTCGGACCGATTTCTAGTATCGTGTACACAACCCTTAAGTCAATAAAACTGCTACTTTTCTGTAAGAGCTGCAAGTTGATTGGCTTAAACCAAAACTCGGACGCAGTTCTAGCATCGTGGACACAAGGCTTAAGCCCGGTGTCCACGATGCAAGAACTGTGTCCAAGTTTCGATTTAAGCCAATCAACTTGCAGTTCTTACAGAAAAGTAGCAGTTTCATTGGCTTAAACCGAAACTTGGACACAGTTCTTGCATCGTCGACACCGGGCTTTAGAGGCACATTCGCAATGAGAGGAATAAAGAATAAGGGTGCCTCCCCATGCAGGATGGAATCTCGGAAAACGGAATCTCGGAATCATTCTGATTGGTTAGTCAATTGGCTATTTAATAGCCTCATGGGACTAACCAATCAGAATGATTCCGAGATTCCGTTTTCCGAGATTCCGTCCTGCATGGGGAGGCACCCTAAGATAAATGAATAAGGAATAAGGGAATGTCGTATTTCAGTACACATATGTACATTAAAGTGAGATGCAACATGCCTTATTCCTTTATCTTATTCCTTATTCCTCTCATTGTGAATGTGCTTTTAAGCCTTGTGTCCACGATGCTAGAACTGTGTCCGAGTTTTGGTTTTAAAGCCTTGTGTACATACACGATACTAGAAATCGGTCTGAGTTTCGGTTTAAGCCAATCAACTTGCAGCTCTTACAGAAAAGCAGCAGTTTCATTGGCTTAAACCGAAACTCGGACCGATTTCTAGTATCGTGTACACAAGGCTTAAAGCCCGGTGTCCACGATGCTAGAACTGTGTCCAAGTTTCAATTTAAGCCAATCATCTTGCAGCTCTTACAGAAAAGTAGCAGTTTCATTGGCTTAAACTGAAACTTGGACACAGTTCTTGCATCGTGGACACCGGGCTTAAGCCAATCAACTTGCAGCTTTTACAGTAAAGTAGCAGTTTCATTGACTTAAACCGAAACTCGGACACAGTTCTAGCATCGTGGACACAAGGCTTTAAAATAAAATTTTCAATAACTTACAGCTCTTAACATTACCAATGAACCACTAAACGAGTGGTAAAAAAGAATTTAAAATCCCCAACAGTAAAAGTGGAGGCGCTAAAGAAGGTTAAAAATTTGTTGACAATTAATTGTTTCTTTTTAAAACGCGAAACTACCAAAAGATTTCAATGCGGTACCAAACACTGCCAATCAATCGCCAATCAATTAAAAAAAAAAAAACTTACCACAGTCAAAGTGGGGGGGCTAAAAAAAGATCAAAAATTTGTTTTTTCGATTTCCTAAAGAAACGCGAAACCACCAAAAGTTTTTAATACGGTACCAAACACTGCCAATCAATCGCCAATCGATTAAAAAAAAAAAAAATTACCACAGTCAAAGTGGGGGGGCTAAAAGAAGATCAAAAATTTGTTTTTGATTTCCTAAAAAAACGAGAAACTACCAAACGTTTTGAATACGGTACCAAATACTACCAATCAACCACCAATCGATTGGTAAAAAAAAAAGTATCAATAATCCACTTGGGGGGGCTAACTTTGTTGAGGTCTAAAACGCGGCCGTGACCACTCTCATTCTTCTCTCTGCGTTCACGTAATCGTACTTTTCGTTTAACTTTTTTGTTTGGAGTCTCAGCCTAATTCTACAAACGGCATGATATTCCGTGATGTCTACTGAATGGACCTGCACCCTCATTTTGTAGCATCAAGTTGTAGAATTTTTTTACGAAGCAAATATTGTTAAAGTGGATATTTTATTATTATTTTATTTACTTATTTTGTTATAAAATTGGTTTCGTCCACAGAGTAGAGCACATACTTTAATTCTTGCAAGATTTTTTCAAATCCATAAAGCCAATAAAAAATTATACGAAAAGTACGATTGTCGGTATTACAGACGGCTTTAGGATCCCCTTAACGAGGATAGACGCGCCATCTCCCCACGAAGAGTCGCACTAAACTCGCCATACCAATTGGCGCCAAACGCGTTCCCCACTTCACCGACCGCGCGACTCGTTCGCGCCACGTGTCATCCGAGCGATGTTTGCTCCGGCGCCACTGTGCAAAAGCTGACGACAGCGCCTTCTCCACGCAGCGGAGACGACGCGCGCTTGGCCAGCCTGTTCCGCGTTCTTCCGCCATTATAAAGCGCCGTGGCGGCGTACCCGCTATTATTCCCCGGTGAGAATAAGAGGCGACGTTTCACGACGCTTACCGACGCTCGGCGTCGTCGAGCGAGTGAGCAAGCGAGCCAAGCGAAGCGGGCGAGCGAGCAACTAACGAGTGAGTCGAAGTAGCGGCCGCACGAGTTGTCCGGCGGATTTCGTACGCGTATCGAATCCCGGTGGTCGGGCGGCAGCAGAGTTGCTCCGCCGGAGTAGTTAATCGTAATCGCGCGGCGGTTGCCAAGCGGGACGAGCATCGTGCGTGAGCGCGAGAAGCAGATCGGAACACGCTACCGCGGAGAGGAAGAGGAAGAGGAAGAGGAGGAAGAGGAAGAAGAGGAAGGAGGCGAAAAGAGACGCCGGCAGATAGAATGGAGAACAGGCCGACGACGCTGCGCTCGCGGCGCGTCTGCCGTTTCTGCTTGTCGGACTCGGAGCCGCTGAGCTTCATCTACGAACGCGACCCCAACAAGCCGTTCCAGGTGCCGCTCGCGCTGCAGATCATGTCCTGCGTCGCCATCGAGGTGAGTGCCCCCCACCCCCCGGCCGCTAACGATATACCCTCAAACGGGCCGTCGGCGTCCGTCGGCGGCATCGACCGCCGCGGAGCGCGGTGGCTCTGACACCGCCGGAGTTCCTCTCGCGGGTAACATGCACTCGACCGTCGGCGCAACTCGCGCGGAGTTCTCGGCTTGCCTCTCCGTTTTCCGTACGCGCAGCGGGAATTTGATTAGGAGGCGGAAGGGGTAGGGGCGGGCTACCGAGGGGTGCCCGGTGCTTTTGTTGTGTCGCGGAGCAAGTTGATATACGGCGACATATAGACGGTAATATAGACGGTGATATTGCCGGCTGGATGTGGATTTCGGCATCGCGGTTCCGGTGGTCGCGTGGAGATGACGTTCGATTGACAATTGCGTTTCCCGCCGGATTTCTCTTTTTCACCCGGAGCCTCAGAATTTTTGGAGCATGAACGACAGTTTATTTTAAATTTTAATAGATGAACGGTTTAAATAAAAAATAATTTATTCCAGTCTGTCTTATAAAGTAAAATCGATTTTGTACAACGATTTGTTGATGGAGTATTTTATTCGTTCGTATAATCGTATATACGTTTGCTTTAATATTTATCGCGTCTTTTTGCATTTAAATGGAAACGGAAACTTACGCGATACATAGAAAATTGAATGCATTATATGTCAAATTCTATTTAAACGGAAGTCCTATAAAAATATAGGGATATTATACATAAGTGAATAAAAAAAAGGAATCTGATTTTCCATTCTTTGAATATTAGATAAGAAATAATATTTATGCTTTACTTTTGTATTTTAAATTAAATCTATATATTTTTATGTTGTTTTATATTTTATTTATAAAATGAAAGAGATTAATTAATGTTCAACTACTCACATATTTTTTGCATTTTATTCTTTTATACATATATATATATATATATATATATATATAATATATGTATAAAAATATATATAGATATATATATATGTATAAAGATATATATATAGATATATATATGTATAAAGATATATATATATATATATATATATATATATCTTGTAATAAATTGGATTTTGTTTCTAGATTTTTATTACACTATCTGTACGTTCGGGGAGCGCGCTATTAGCCCTATTGCATCATTCTATCTTTATCGCTCATCAGGTATAAAACAAGGATAGAATAAGCAAATAGCGCTAATAGCGCGCTCCCCGAACGCAGCCTATGTGTTATGTGTCAAATTTTATTTAAATGGAAATTTTATAAAAATATAGGGGTATTATATGCATAAGTAAATAAAAAAAAGAATCTGATATATGTTTTATTCTTTGAATATTATATATATAATAAAATAATGTTTATCTCAGTTTATGCTTTATTTTTTCATTATTGCTTTTTTTATTAAATCTATATATTGCTTCCTCATAGAGGAAGCTTTGTTTTCGTAAAAAAAAAATTTTTTATTTGTTTTTCTGAATGTGTTCAGAATGTTCTAAAACGTCGAAAAATTGTATTTTTTTTAAATGTCTGTATGTATGTATGTGTGTATGTGTGTATTACTGAATATTTTATAACTCCAGAACTAATCAACCAAATCTTAACGAATTATATATGAAATAGAAAGAACTGAAGAATATAATAGAATTAATAAAAATTGCTAATAATTAAGGGGTTCTTTTTTAATAAAATTTTGAATTTTTGCAGAAATATTTGTTTATGCTTTAACTTCCGCAAATTTGGAGATATCGATCTATTTCCAATTTTATTATATTTTTCAGTCTTTTCTACCCCAATTTCATATATAATTCTTTAAGATTTGGTTGATTAGATTCAGCTTTATATGCGGTTAAAGGTCTATAATTTTGATTGCTTCCTCTATGAAAAAGCCAAAATAAATAAATATAAATAATTATGGCTTAAAATAGAGGAAGCAATGCAGGTTTCTACTTGCTTACTTAAAAAATATGAGGAAGCAATGTACAAGTTTCTACTTGCACCCTGTTTTTATTTATATATTCCATATTTTATTTAGATGTGATATATATAGATGTTTCATTATTTCTTACATTTTTTATAATAAAAGCTTCTAAACCAATAAAGTTTTAAATTACATACACACCTACAAAATTATATAATATAATATATGTATATAATATCTACGTATATTTACTTACTATTTATACGTATTTATAGTGTTTTATATTATTTTAATAAACATAAGTAATTTACAAGATTTATAGTATATTTACCTTTGAATTTATAAAACTTTGCAAAGTCGAAGATCATATGAATCCAACGAAACCTCTCCTGCAACTCCTGAATGTCCAACGCTGAAGAAACTCCTTTCCGGAACCCCAACTGCTGAGCACGTCGCTAACGATCCACCGCGTCTTGTTTTCGATAGGTGTACGCCGCGGACGGGATGCCGCAGATGATCTGCAACATGTGTCGCTGGAATCTGGACCGCTCGTACAAATTCAAGCTGCAATGCAAGAAGGCCGACGAAGCATTGAGGGACTATCCCCTGTCTGGAGTGTTACCGAGACCCTTTCCGCCTCTCCCCACCGATCCACCGACGGATATCAGCAATAAGAGATCTGCCGAAAGATCGCAGAATGAAGTCTCTAAGAAGCAACGTACCTTTGATAACGACAGCAGAGACACCAGAGAGAGACGTGAAACCAGAGAAAGGGAGAGGGAGAGGGAAAGAGAGCGTCAAAACGAAAAGCAGAGGGAGAAGGCCAGCGAGCATCTTTATGAAGAGGAGCAGGACGGAGGCAGCGAGGGTGACCAGGAAGTGAGCAACATCAAGGAGGACAGGAAATTAGAACCAGGAGAGATCAGAGTGCATGCATGCGATCAGTGCGAACGCACGTTTCCTTTGCGTCAGGCTCTCTTGTTGCACATTCAGCGCGGGCATCGCGACCGCAATTACAAGTGCACCGAGTGCGATCGGCACTTCTTCACCAAGTACGACTTAGGCAAGCACATGAGCACGCACTCGGATGAAAAACCGTACTCGTGCTCGATCTGCCAGAAGCAGTTCTCGCGGTTGAATCTACTTCAACGTCACGAGAAGGTACATAGGGATGAAACGCGGTACGCCTGCCAGCACTGCGACCGCGAGTTCTTCACCACGGAAGAGCTCGAGAAGCACGAGGATTCGGTGCACAAGAAGGAGAAGCCGTTCCAGTGCAACATCTGCAACAAGCGCTTCCAATACAAGCAGGGTCTGGAACGACACGAGGTGCTGCATAATGAAGATAAGACGTTCGTGTGCGATTACTGCAAGGAGGCCTTCCACACCAGCACGAAACTGGCCCGCCACCTGTCTACTCACGCTGGTCATCGGCCGTACATGTGTAAATTATGCCCGCGCACGTTTCTACTGTCGCATCATTTGACCAGACATATGCGTACGCATTCGGTGGAAAAGCGCCACGTTTGCGAGGACTGCGGCAAGGCGTTCAAGCGTAAGGAAAGCCTGGAGGTGCACCAGTTGACGCATACGAAGCGCTCGGGGATGGGCCTTACTTGCGACGTTTGTCAAGAATCTTGTCGCAATCGTGCCGATTATGTTACTCATATCAAACAGCATATTGAGGCAGGTGAAAAAATGGGCCCGGACGGCTTGCAGCCCGACACCAAGAAGAATCTTGAATTGGATTCTGATGAGGAAGAAGAGGAGGAGGATCAGTATTCTGACGGGGATGATGATTATGAGCCACCGGCGTACATTGTGAAGAAGTTGCCGAAACCGCCGAAGGCGCCGAAGCCCTCGGAGAGTGAAGAGGAGGAGGAGGAAGAAGAGGAGGGAGAAGACAAGGAGGAAAAACCCGAGAAACCAGAGAAGGAGGAACGCAAGGTGGTATACGTGCGTGGCAAAGACGGCAATATGGTGAAAAAGACCATTAAAACGCTGATGCCCATCCAGCGTCGCGACGTTCAAGAGCAGAAGGTCACGAAACAAACCACTCCGACCAGCTCCGCTTCTCAAAGCAGCTCGAAAGGCTCCGCGTCGTCACAGATTAAGGATGAAAGCTCCAAGAGTGGCCGTGTGGATGAGACCGAGGCGCAGGTGCAGAAGATCGTCGCTTCGGTGTTTAAGGAACACAAGATCCCGCTGAAGCACCAGCAGAACCCCGGCCAGGATCAGTCTAAGGAGTCGCTAGCACCTGTAACGAGATCCCAGAGCGCTTCCCAGGAAAGTCACAAGGACGGCGACAAGGCGGAGACCCCGGCATCTGCTCCGAAGGCTGTCAACACCGTCAAGGTGATTAAAAGAATTGTGGTGAGAAAATCGGCAGGAGGCAGCAACGAAGGGACGGCAGTTAGTACACCCGTTGTCAAGGAAGGGGACATCTCCCTGAGCGGCACTCCCGGCTCGCATAAAGTCAAGCGAGTGATTGTTCGTAGAATTATCCGCCAGGGTGACACTACTCGCGAAGTTATCATGAATCCGGACGGTACCGCGATAGATCCCGCGGAGCTGGCGAAACTGCCGACCGGCAACGTGGTGAAGCGAGTGGTGGTGAAGCGACCGCTCGACAAGAGTCAGAACCTGGTACAGGCGGTGTTGCAGTCTGCGGAACAACGTCAGAAAGCAGAGGACGCTGTTTTGAACGAGAAATTCGAACTGAAGACCTTGGGGTCGTCCAGCGGTGGCACGCCGAAGAGCACCGCTGTGGCCGCTCCGCAAAAGACGCAAGTGGTTGCCCAGGGGCAGGATCGAGAGACCAAGGAGAAGCTGGAGCAGTTGGAGAAGCGTGTGGAGCAACAAAGATTGAAGATCGAGGAGCTGCAAGCGAGGAAAGCACAGCAGGACTACGAGGCGATCGACGAGATGCTGCCGGAGCGACACGACGAGTCCGAGGATGAACAGCAGTTGCCGCTCAAGAGAGTGTTCGTCAAACGGAAACAGAGTATATACGACGAAGAGCGGGAGTACAATGACGAGACGGATACGACGAAGGGTGACCCGACCCAAGAGTCAGAAAAAGACGAGACGGAGCAAGTTATGGTGAAGCAAGAGGACAATCCTGTCGCGGAGGAGACGTTGGAAAATGTTCAAACAGAGGTCCAGAGCACGCTGAAAACGACGGTGACCGGTAGCAGCAGCAGCAGCAGCAACACTACGTCAACCGCCACGCCAGCTCCGAAGAAGGGCCCGACGATCTCCAGCAACAAGGTGTATTCGAACAAGCGTTACATGATCGTGAAGCCGAGCGATACGTCGGAGGTGGAGGAGATGAGCCGCGAATTGTGCAGCATTTTCGAGACTACGGACAACGTGGTGAAGATGCAGGAGACGGTTCTGAGTAACCTCTCGCAGATTTCCGGTATCGCAGCTTCGACTACGTCGGACGTGAACGCGTCCGCGAAACAAAAGACCGACTCGGCGATGGAAGTCGACGAGCAGGATTTGGTGATGGATCAAGACATAAGATGTCATGCAGATGACATGCAGAGGATCGAGGAGAACATGAAGGAGGAGACGGCGATAGAGGTTGAGGTCGCGCAGGAGACGGAGATCAAACTGGACCCCGAGATGGAAGAGCCCACGCAGGTGATCGCCGTACAGGAGGAGAGTCAGCCGGACTCCGGTGCTATCACGCTGGACAATCAAGACCTCTCCGAGACCACTTCGATTTTTGAAGCGTCAGACGATGTGCTGGAGGTACAGAAATCGACGGCCGTTAGTCTGAGCGATTCCGTCATCGAGTTGCAGGGCAACGACACTATCAATTTGAATGACACGAACGACAGCCAGGACAGCTTGGAGGTCAAGCTCTCGCAGATGGAGGGTTGAAGGAGGTCTATTTTTTTTCTTTTGCTCGACCGAGGTGCTGCACCAAGTAAAAATCATGCTCTCGAATTCACTGTAAGATTTCTGAGATTTCTCGCACGATTGGTAATTAATTTTGATACTTGGTATTCAAAATTAATCGCTGTTCAGTTTGGTTGACGTCAATATTAACGTTCCGGCAGTGGACCGTATTATCGGTATTATTGATATCATGCAATCGAGATTGAGTAAAAAATAGAATAATACAACGTTGCAATTATAAAGCAAGTATAAAAAAATTGCATTATTAAAATTGGTTTTGCATGTACCTAAATTGAGTTTGAGTCATTTAATATAAAATAAAGCTCGAGATCGTTTTAACACTTTAGCTGCAGAATACGCATATATACCATAGGACGTATATATACGTACGAAAAAGAAACCTCTCATTTGCGTAATGTATTCCCGTCTATTCCCGTCTATAAAAAAGCTGTATGCGAGCATTTTCCGTATATATAGCAAACGGTTTTTAATTGAAACGCGCCACAGCTAAAGGAATAAAAGGATCGAATTCAACTCACATAATTCGAGCTTTAATTACTTTAAAGTCATATATATATATATATATATATATACATATACTATTATTATATAATAATTACAATATTAAGTTCCTCTAATTATACATATATTAGAGTCACACGTTATTATTATTATTTTAATTATTACAATGCATAATATTATACAATATATATTAATATTATAATATATATTATATTATAAATACACTTAATAATATATTAGAACACTGACATAACATCACAAGACCTTTAAAAATTTTATTCTTTTCTAGTTGACTCTTATAATGTTAGCTTTTATAATTGCTCTTCAGACATCTTGAGTTCCCACTTCCATATACATAATGATGAAAAAGCGTTCATTAAAATTATTAATCTATTTTTTTAATTACTAAATAAAGTCCTAATGTCTCTCTTATTCTAATGCAATTTAACTTCGACAGTATCATTGATATTCAGAATAGCAACGTTAATTTCCAATTGCGCAAGACTCGACGAGAATTTCGGCGAATTAAACTGACAGCAATAAGCATTTATTATATTCTGTTAACGTACACTGCAAATCCAAGTATGTTATTTTGACATTTTAACTGAAGCTCTTCTTACACATTTCTTGCCGTTTTAAATCACGTCATTTAACACAGCTAAATCGTATTAATTTTTAATTTAATGCGATTAAGCGTGTTAATTTAACACCCAACAAAACATGTAAAATGAGCTATTTGTATTTACAGTGTATACAGATATTGAAACTAAATCAATCGTGTGAGGACGCTTTTACAGAAGATATCGTTGCATTTCTTTGATTTAAGCACACACTTTTTTTCCAGTCGCTTCGACGATATCGAAGCTCGGTGATCGCGCTCCTCTCAGGATCACGTCGAAATTTCTCTCACATGTCTTTCACTCCTCTTTCTGTCCGAAGATGATAGATTTGACGAAGGTAAAACTGACTCGAACGAATCATGTATCATTTACCATTATCGCGCGAACGTGACGAATTATCTTAATTATTTAACACGTATCAAGATACCTATTATGTACATTTCCAAGCTTTCCTTCTCGTAGCTGTACAATTATGTTTATTGCTTTTCTTGGGAGTAGCTCGGAAAGTTGCAACATTCTGAAGTATCTTATTGATTCTGCCATATCTTATCTTATTTACCTTGATATCGCAAAATTTGATTCATGCCAATTCTCGAGGTGAACAGAGCGATTTCTAGATCGGAAAAAGTTTCCGATCCCTAACATGCTCGCCTTTATTTCGCCCGTATTGTTGATCAACTAGGTACACCCGCAATGAGAGGACAATTGTAAATATATGGTCACCCACCGGATGGTTTTATTTGCACCGACTTGCGAACTGCATATCACAGCTGTGAGAAATATGTATGTACATACCGTGTCTCTCCTGGCGGTTTCCTCATTCGCGCACGTTTGCTTTCGCTACGACAAAACAAAGGGAAAAAAAGAAAAGAAAAGAAAAGTCGTCGGATTCGTCTTCTTTTTTTAGCGTTAAGGATTAGTGCGTAGCCAGGGCCAGTTGCACCAACCAACGCGGTTGTCATTCGCCTGGAACTTTCTCCCCCCCTCCTCAGTCAATTAAGTCACTTTTACGATTTTTAATTATAATGAATAATATACACCTTATTTAATTCAATGTAATTAAGACATCTGCATTTTAATCTGAAAATGTTAGAGTAATTTGACTATTCTAAATTATATAATTACGCTATCATTTCCGAAACACGGAAACAAATGATTTAGCTAACCGGTTTTTAACGTCGATTGAAATGCAAGTCGCTAATTGAAGTCGCGATCGATTTAATCTATTAAATTAATCCTTTTTCTTCGAGCTTGCTCCTACGTTTAGAATAATTGTAGATATTAAAGCCGCGAGATTTATTTTTCTCCTTTTTTTCTCGTTTTCTTATTGGTGCAACAGACTCTGATTCTGCAAGTCAACACATTTATAACTTATAACGTTGGGAACATAAGAGATAATGAACTATAGATATATGTTTACAGTAATCATATACAGAATTATTTCGTTAAACTAGTTGAAACGGTAACATGTAGGTTACCCGATATTCTGCAAGATACTTGGAACTATATATGAAATACAAAAGTGTGTAAGTGTAGAAAGTCCACCTGGATATTTATTGCGCCTTTTCTCCGTCCCATCCACTTCCGAGCAACAATTAATATACAAACAGGCAATTCAAAGGGAGAAAGAGGTAAGAATTATTACATAATTATATATTATATATAGTACTCGGAGAGAATTTTCTCTTAAAATTTACCCTGAAATCACGGTAGTTGTGGGACAACATGTACCACCAAGAATTTTATGTGAGCTTTTCTGATTAATATCCACCATAATAAGAAATATTAATATCTATTTCATTAAAATATAAAATATATTTGATTAATTTTACTAAAATATATCTAGAAAATTTCAATAATTTTTCAATATTTACCAATCTGCATGGTAATTTTTATCACGTTGTTCGTAAAATGTTTTTTGTATATTTTAAAAATCCCTTGGTTGCCAAGTTGTCCCAAGTTTGTAGTGAATTTAAGGGTAAAATTTAACAAAAAATTCTCTCCGTGATAGATATAATAATTATTTTAGCGTTTTATTATTATTTATTAGCAAGAGGATAATAATAATTCGACAGATTTATAATATAAAAACTTAGACATTTTATTCCATACAACATTACATATAACGGTCACATTTATGATAGTATAATAATACATACGTACTCTCTGATGATCATTATTAATATATAAATATTGTCTTGTTGATTCTATTTATGGGAGAAATGCATATTTTTGTTGCCAAGGTATGAAATATATACGATGAATTAAAAGTCACGATTACTTGAAAATTATAAGTCGCGTTTTTTACGATACGCTTTTAAGCAATTAGTGGTTTTTAATCAAATATCTTACAATTTTTGTTTTTAATAAAGTTATGTGCCATGCATGTGAACATGTCAAAAGATTCAGAGATCTACGATGATCGGGTAAAAAATGTCGAGACAATCATCTGTGTATCAACTTACGCGAAATAATTACGAGCATGCATTTATGTTAATCTAATTGCGAAAATATCGAAGTCACACAAGCTCATAAATTAATAAAACATACAAATAACTAAGCAAATAAAAAACAATGATTTATATTTAAAAAAATGGATAACTACTCTGATCGAATCTTGCTTGTTTGCAAGCAAAATATTTGTTATTTATTAATTAGTAATTAAATAAGAATAAATTATTAAAGGTTGAATTAAGATTTTTCATATATGTATATAATATGAAATGATAAGTTAACAGATATGCATTCACTAACATTATCAAATGCTAAAATTTGAAATTGCTTTACATGCTTATGACGTTTAAGCAGACTGCTTGATTGTTTTTTAGTATTGTGATTAAAGTGCAGAAAAATTTAGTCAAATGTTAGGTGGATCGATAATTATCAAAGGTGTTATCAAAATGCATCTTGTGCAATAAACGGGTGGGGCTATATGCGTTACTCAATGTGGCATGAGATGTCGGCAACGTTACTTCGTGACAAAGATCTCTTTGGCTTTCTTTACACTCGAATCTTTCACTGATTATACAGGACGACGATCTACATCATTATCGTATAATCAAATTTTTTGAAGTTTAATTTGTGCAATGAAAGATATTATTATAAATTGGCAAAAAATTATAGAGAGAGAAAAAGAGAGAGCTAGACTCTTAATGCCTTAATATTTTATAAAGCACGGAATTTTCTTGAGAAATTTATCTATCAATTTAATTCATTTAGTTGCATTAAATTTTCTTTGTGACTATATGTATATTTCTATGATGCTTTGAATAATTTAGCATTAAAGGCATTTTCAAATTACATACCTCTCTTGCTGAACTTTTAAAAATTGCTAATTGTACAATACCTAATTATGAAAAACATGTATGTACATTTTATTTTAAAATCAGCGAATTGAAATGCAAATGATTGCGCCCGTAGATCGTCCTATCTCCTCAAGGATCAATAAAAATCGACGTCACGATCGTGTTTTTTTTTTTAACATTACTCTATCAGAATTAAAGCAATTTTATATAAACTTCAGTTTCGTAATACACGCGCGGTACTTTTTACATATAAAAGCTGTCCGATAGTTCTTATCACATTATATACGATAAAAGATGATTGGCGAGTTGGCAGAGAAAGACGGTTAGAGTCGGTTAAGAGCGTCAAGCGAGACTGGCGTTTTTCCTGCTGGCAAGATTCTGGAGCTGTAAAACAAGGATGCGTTTTCATGTTCTCTATTCTCTTTTAATTTTTTTTTTTAGACGCGGAAGTTCTATACTACGGGCGAATCGCTAGATCGCTCTTGTACGTCTGGGCATCTTCGTATCTTAAAGTCCGCCACGTCCGCTGTCAATGTACTCGAACCTCTGTGGGATAGAGACGATCGTGGACTTTAGAATGGAAGTCTCTTATCCCGGCAAAAGTGGTGCACTTGGTTCCGGTGCAAAATAGTTGCGAGATTTTGTAAAGAATGAAGAAAGACCGCGAAATAGTCATAAAAGCAAGTATATCTTGTATTCTATCGTTTCCTTGAAAAGTTTCTGAACGATGGTTTTTCTTTTTTCGACTTATTTAATGTTGTGAAGATCGTATGAAAATTAGGTACGAAAAATTATCTTAAACGAGATTCTTTTTCTTAAAAAAAAAATATATATATATATATGTTTTTCTTCGGAAGATAAAAATGCATTTCTATCGGATTTTACTATCATGCATTTATGAGCATGCACGAATAAATTTTTTTATTAAGTACCCCTTGCAAGAATCGGACAAGAATTTGTGCTCCCGAAAATCAAGTAAAAAATATCGAAATTCTAATAAATAGTATAATTTATAAGTGGAAAGTTAATGCGTATTTCAGTGCAGCGACTTTCATGCGGATTAAACGTTTGTTAATGCATAGGAAGATCCCAGACTTACATTGTATTTATAGAAACTAAAATATTTTCAAGCCACCTTCAGACACTGACAATTTGAAAAAAATATCCAGAGCTCGATACTTAATTTAGTCAATATACTTAATCTTTTATTTATTGAAAAAATTGAAATATCTGAATAATCATGAATTAAGAGTTTACCAAAAATTAAATAAATTATTAAAAGAATCAAGAACTCAATAAAAATGTATAGTTTCTTTATTAATTATTTAAAAAGTTTAAGAAAATTGGAAAATTTATCTAACAGAAATTAAGGAAAATTTAAGACTTAATAAATTTATGGAAAATTGAAAATGAGATTAAATTGATTATGAGATCTCGGCAACAGGATATTTTCCACTCGTGTCTGAAAGTGATCTCTCACATTCTTGTGGTACGATGTACCTCCTTTTCGTCGGTGGCGACGGAGGCATAAGTCCTGGCGGGGATTTCCGGTTGCTTGGCAGGTCCGATCGCATGCACGTAGATGAGTGCACCGGCGATACCGCCCATAATTGGACCCACCCAGTACACCCAGTGATTGTCGAAGACGCCCATCACCACGGCGCTGCCCAGCGAACGCGCCGGATTCATCCCCGCACCCGTTCGCGGTATCTATGATTATTAAAATATTGTTAAAAACGTAAAATAATAACAAAAACAAATCAGAATTATAACTCTTGAATTTTTATAAGACATCTAACAATAAGACTTTAAAGCAATTACAGTAATAAAGAGTTAATTTTGAAATTTTAAACTTTAAAGTACAAAATAAATGTATTATATTAGAATAATCGAATTAAATTCGATTTGAATTAAATTAAAATTGTAATTTAATTCAATTTTAAGATTTATTTTGAAATATTTAAAATATAATTAAAATAAGTAGGAACTGTCTTTGTGATTAGAATCGGAGTACTTACGCCGGCGAGATGGCCGACGGAGACCGACAGGCCGATTAAAAGGGGCGCGATGCCCTTGCTGTCTGGTTTAGCAGCGTCGCACGCCCCGCAAACCACCAGCACCAAGAGCAAAGCGAGGAAGAACTCGATGCCGAATCCTTGCACCGGAGTGATCCCGTGGGAGAGCTTCACCACGCCCAGGAAAGCCTCCATCGTATCGGCCGAAAGGGCTCTTATGATCGCCGAACCCGCGATAGCGCCCGCGCATTGCGCCACAACGTATAGAACACCTCTGATAATTGGTACCTGCGACCGAGAATTGTTACCGTAATTAACCGACAGGAAACATTTGGGCAAGAAAAGAAGACGAACTTGAACAGATAGTTCAAGTTGATTGGATAAGCCACATAATTAATTCAGTCATCGATACTCAATTGATTTTTAATTACTAGAATCATTTATGTGATAATATGAAAATTAATATTGAAAATTAATTGCGTTTATTAACGCGTTAATTTGAAATTTACTGGGATCTGTTTTGATAGTCCAGATAGTTCTGTTTCTTTATAGACGCAATGACGATCGATTTTCAACGCGGGATATCGAATTCTTCGGGCTTATCTAGGATAGATTTCATTTGCTGAATAATAAACGATTCTCGGTTTACATATGATAGACGTATACACATATATTATATCAGATTGAAAGCGATTTTAGATAGAAGGTTTTAGACAGATCAAGTGTTTAGAGGAATTTTCTACAGGGGCAAGTTAAAAATATTGAAATTTTTATTGAATATTAATATAAAATCTTTCATTACCTTGCCAATGACAACGAGACCACACGTGACCGCCGGATTGATGTGACCTCCGGAGATATGACCTATCGTCTGGATTACGACCGCCACCACCAGACCGACGCACAGGCTAATAGCGACGACACTTCCGGTCACCACGGTACCGCAGACGAAGAAGTTGAGTAACAGGGTGCCGAAGAATTCCGCCAGAAGGGCGCGAGGGAGACCGACCTTTTTGTCGGTGAGCTCGTCAGCGCCCAGAGCATTCTTCAGATTCACCATCTAAGATATATGTAAGTAAAAAGTAAGTGAAAAATGAAATCAATGTTAGGAAGAGGAGAAAAAATATATGTATTATAAACAAATATATGTAATCCGAATAAAGAATAAAAAAATGTTTATCTCGAAGTAACAAAAAATTTTAATACTATATAGGGTAATTTTTGTTGAGATTTTGTGACGTATAGGATTATTACTTTAGCGGCATTTTTTCAAGAGACGAAATATATTTAATTCGTTCTTGTCTTTATGTAATATGAATAAATAAGAGCATTTTAGGCGTTCAAAATTTAAAATGGATTTTTCTTTCGAGCTTTAACACTCTTTTTTAGCGACGTTTAGCGGCTCTGTCGATCGACGGAGTGGATCTAGATCGAGGACGCGACGTTTTACGAGCGCAGCCGCGACGAAAGCTTCGCCAGACTGCATTAGTGCTGGTCTACAACCTTGCTTTAAAGAATATTTAAGCTCTAAGCCGTAAGAAATTGACCAATCACAATGGAATTTGAAGAGAATATATTCAACTGTGATTGGTCAATTTCTTACGGCTTAGAGCTTAAATATCCTTTAAAGCAAGGTTGTAGACCAGCGCACTTACGTATGCAGATCGTTACATCCTTACCTCAAACGATCGGTTCGAATTACCTAATCGCGCCAATCGCTCGCTGATCAACGCTTTTTACGCGCTTTAATTACTTACAAGCAACCGTGTTTTTCTTTTCCAATCAAAACAAAAAGCTCACATATTTCATTATCCGTATATTACTACTCTATAATTTACAATTTTGTGTTATTGTTTGTATTACAATTTTGGAAAGAATATAAATAGTTTCTTTAGAACAAGAAAAATGAGAATTGGACGTAATTATATAATTGAAAATTATATAATTGCGATATTTGCGTGGCTTTAATGAAGAATAAAAATTATTCTATGTACATTAGAATTTCATTCTTATTGTTAGTACATATGTTTAATTAGATACACAATTAATTTTTTTTAAATGTTGCATGTGTAAAACAACGAGTTAATTAATTTTTAATTAAGTTAAATATGCCCTGGTAGAAATTTTGACTGGGCGCTTGCATGGCACTGACCAGCGTGCCACACTGCCATTTCAGGAGCTGGCATGGCACGCTGGTAAGCGCCATCCGCGAAACGTCACGTTTTGCCCGCTAGCGCCACAGATCTGACGTGGGTGCTGGCATGGCGCTGGCATGGCGCTAACATGGCAGCGGTATTATATGATATTCACCTGGCATAAAAAAAATTATTTTTTTTTTTCGAAATTTTATTACTATTTTATAACTAAATTTGTTTCTTAAGATGCAGTCTATGATTATAAATATTTTCTCGTATTTGAAAAAAACACTTACCTTGGTGGGATCGAACTCGGGACCTCTGGATCGCGAGTCAACTGCCTTACGTGGTCGGCTACTTCTTAATTTGATGTAAGTGTTATATATAGTCTACATATGTCATAATCAGCGCAAATATATAATTTTTCAAAAATCATCTTAAGAAACAAATTCAGTTTAAAAAGAGTAATAATTATTTAATATTGTTTTTATTTATATATTTTATTTATAAATTATTTATATAAATTTAATTTATTATTTATTATTTATTGCCGAACCAAATTATTTATTTATTATACCATTTATTTATTATTATTTATTATTGTTTATTATTTATTATTATTTATTATTTATTATTATTATTTATTATCATTTATTATTATTATTATTTATTATTATATATTTATTATCATTTATTGCCAGATAAATTTAGTAGAGCCCTGCCAGCCGAAGGACCCCGGCCGCGGCAGGTGAAAGATAAAACAATCCTCTGTCTCAATTTTAACATACATGCGTAATAATTTCTAAAACAATTAAGAAGTTGATATAGAAGCCAAAGAGAAGAATCTCGACAGCACCTAATGTGGCGCAAGTGTGGATCGCATTAGAAACTCAGTCAAATCCAGACCTGCGCCCGTTCAATTTTATGCAAATGCCATATTAGGCGCGAACATGGCCCTGATATGGCTCTTTCCAGTTTTTAGGATAAGGCTGTGGCGTGGCAAACTTGCATGGCGCTGACGAGTGTCGTGGCGCTGGCAAGGCAATTTCTACCAGGGTGATTTATATAATATATCTAGTTAGAATAATAAAAAATTGTATAAATTATTATATAACTTTCGATAAAACTGATTCTAAAATTAAGTTTCATTGTATTTAAATTTTATTAATCTTATTCTTTAATAACATTTTTAATTAAGTTTTTTCCGAATAATTACGACATTAAAGATGCAATTGGCAATTTTTATTTTATTTTTGCCTACTTCAAAAAATTGTGGATTTACTATTAATGTCTTAAATTTGTTTTAGAACTATGATTTCTTTTCGTGATTTGTTCCGTTCACCACGTTTCTTTTGCCGATAAATGTTTCAAGCAACAAATCATCGTCAGAGGCAACCGGCTTCTCTTCCAAAAATGTTATCACGCGGATTACGCAATTACACAGGCGTCATTACTAAAGTCGTGAGCCGAGATGATCCGATCCTACAGATGATGTCACAGCCCGAGATTGTTCCTCCTTCGCATCCGCTCGACTCTGTCATAAAGCTATTTGTCGCTTACATCGGCCGATTTGCTAAATCTCGCCGTTACGAAGCCCGGTAAGTCAGAGGAACCGGATTTATTTGTTGATGCGTTTATACGAGATCACGCACGATCGTTCGTCAATCCCGATTTTCGCAAATATAGATCGTAAGCCGAGAAATCATTTAGAATAATTAATATTTTACAGAAGTTAAATCTAATATATTTATTTCATAGAAATGTTATTTTATAATATTAATATATATTAATATTTATTAATTAATCAATTTACTGATATTGATAATTAATATATAATAATTATAATACGCGTTTAGCAAATAAAAATTTACAGATGTTCCGCAAAGAAATTTGATATTTTAAAAATAAATTCTTTAACAGGCCTCAAATCCGTCTTTTCTGTGAGCCAACACACATTTTCAAACCATCGATATATCATATCATGTCGTTTATCATATTTTCTAACGTTTCGCGTGACTTTCTATTTGATAACATTTTGTCCGCGTGGCATTATTAGCGGAATTAATGAATTCCGCTGACCGCGACAATTTCATCGGCTTGTAAAAGTGCGGTTAACGCTCGCACGTTAATATAGAGGCGTGCGACAGTGCCGGGGAAATTCTGCGAAATTCGAGTCGAATCTTTATTTCCCATCGTTTATTTAGCCTTCCTGCCATTTATTTCATCGCTGTAAGATCATAGTTTATGCTTTCGTAAATGCGTTTTTTCCGCAAAGATTTAATCAAATCACGAACGCGCGCCGATAACAACGCAAGTTTACGTTGCGAATTGCGTGCTAATAGATAGAACAATTATTTATTGTTTGTACTGGCGATTATTTATGTGTTAAACGTTATGGAAGCTTTTTTTATCAAAACGCGAATCTTTCCACAAATAATAGCTCAAAAAATTTCCTAGGAAATTCCACACACAAAACGCTGTCTAATTTCGAAAGTATAATATTATGAGGCGTGCTCTCGTTCGCATAATGTCAGCATATGTTATATTATTATTTGTATAATTATTGTTTTTTGCTATTTACTTTATTCTGTAATATGACACATGCATGATAGTACAATTTCTATTTTATTAAGTGCAAGAACATAAAAGAAATTGGCAATAAGAGAGTCGACGCGGTTATTAGTGCGTAATGTCAAAAGACATATATATTTGCATATTACAAATTTCCGGACGTTTCGGCTCTTCTTCGAGCCATTCTCTCAGCGGTACAACAATAAACCATTCTCCATCATAACCATGAGCCTTCGGATTAGGAGGTCGGAAAACCATGAGAACTAAATGATTGCTATCTATAAGTAGTCAAACATAATTAATGAAACAAAGAATAAGAGCAGCAATAACTCATTTTTATCCGAACACTCACCAGATGGTTCGGAGAACGGAGGATGATCAACAATATAAAATTACATTAAAGATTAAAGTGTCCATGACATGTTATTGTCACGATAGATCGCACGACACTGTAAGCCGTCAAGTGGAATAAGAACAATTATACCAAGTAAATTAAGAATCTTAGGGGAAATAAAACCTTAATTTACAAAAGGATACCGAATTCCTACATCATGCATATACGTTCCCATTTTAAATAAATTTAAATAAATTGTAACATTGCGCTTTT
This sequence comes from Temnothorax ravouxi, assembly GCA_030770255.1. Lineage (NCBI taxonomy): Eukaryota > Metazoa > Arthropoda > Insecta > Hymenoptera > Formicidae > Temnothorax > Temnothorax ravouxi. Next base: position 21,945 of record JASTWP010001064.1, read on the forward strand.
TTTTGTTTGTTCCTTGGTCTGAGAATGATATTTATACACATTTATTTATTTATTATTTACACTTTTATTTCCATTATGACCTACGAGATTCCTAATTTACTTGGTATAATTGTTCTTATTCCACTTTTAACGGCTCACAGTGCTGTGCGATCTATCGTGACAATAACATGTCATGGACACTTTAATCTTTAATGTAATTTTATATTGTTAACCATCCTCCGTTCTCCGGACTATCTGGTGAGTGTTCGGATAAAAATGAGTTATTGCTGTTCTTTGTTTCATTAATTATGTTTGACCACTTCTAGATAGCAATCATTTAGTTCTCATGGTTTTTCGACCTCCTAATCCGAAGGCTCATGGTTATGATGAAGAATGGTTTATTGTTGTACCGCTGAGAGAATGGTTCGAAGAAGAGCCGAAACGTCCGGAAATTTGTAATATGCAAATATACTTATCTGTCTTTGGACATTACGCGCACTAATAACCGCGTCGACTCTCTTATTGCCAATTTTTTTTATGTTCTTATTATTATTAAGGGGTAATATATACACCTAGAAAGTTCGAAAAAGAAATGGGGATGATATGGGGATTCCAAGCAAGATGGAGGACTTATATTATGGACCTGGAATCGATGATTCGCGTTTTTCTCGAAACCATGCGTTAAAAATCGGTGACCAAAATATCTCGGCAACCACTGAACCGATCAATTTGAAATTTCTATTGGTTATTCTATACATAATTATCTAGTCTTTGTCGTAGGATTTTTTTTAAGTGACTTAGTTTTCTTTTTATCGGCAAAATAAACCCGAATTTTTGCCTAAAAATCGCTATTTAAATTCAAACGCCCGCCATTTTGTCAAAAATCGATATTTTCAAAAACCCCTACGTCAAAGACTAAATTATAGTGTCAATTTTAATAATCTTTTTGGGTTTTTTTATTCTGATGATAACAGATGAAATGGGAGTGGTCACCGCGGAGAACCTTGTTTTTGCGGCAGTCGACAGAACCCAAGAATACTCCGCCAATATTGTATATTTATTTTTAATAAAAAAAATTTAACATATTCTTAAAAGTGTGTATATACTTTCATGTAGAAAAAATACCAATACCATAATTCATATAGGTTTCCTTAAAAAAATTCACAAAAATTGCATTTTTTCGCGCTTCTAGGTGTATATTTCCCCTTAAGAGTCCTTAATTATTATTATTATATTAAGTGTAATTTTAACATTTTTTAAAAATATCTTTATATGACTTTTTAATTTAAGTTATATCTACTTAATTATAATGTAATTATATAATTGTTTATTTAAAGATTGTATATAAGTGTGTTTTATGACTTGATTCTATACTCGTCTCAAAATTTAAATATTTAGATTTCACACGATCTGGGCAATCTCGATATGGATCATTCCAATCATCTGTCAACAATAATCGCAACAGAGCTGCAACAGAAAACGGTGCGCAACATGCACGTCCTATAAATAGATAACGAAATCTCGAAGGTTTCCAGGTGCGCGGTCTCGTTCCTCCGGTTTTTCTGTCACGAGTTTTTGCCATTTTCCCATACCGCCCCTCCTCTGACTACTTCCATTTCACACGCTTCGCTACATTCGACGGCGAACAAAATAAAGGTTCGTCCTTCTCGCCTTCTGCGATTATCAATATTGCCTTCCACCTGGCGGCAATAAAATCTCCCCTCCCTTCTACCGTTCATCTGAGAATCTATCTCGGGTTCGTTTTGCCGGGTTTTCTTTTGCCGCCGGTCGTTCCGCGAAAGCGAAGACCGGTCGAATCGGAAGTATATATCACCCGTTAGATTCTCCAGTGATTTATCTGAACCGTTAGAGAGATCGTTATCCATATATGGGATCTCTCTCAGGATTTTTCCCCACTACTTTATTTTTCCGTGCTATTTCTCGGTGGACATTGCACGGCTTCTTCTCGATCCCTTTAAGGATCGATCGACGATCGGCCATGTCCGACCGACGATCCATTCGTTCCACTTTAGGCCGCGAAACTTTTTTTAGGGCTAATAGCTTTTTCATCGATCGGTGAAAGCTTAATTTGGCTTAAATTAAATTAATTGAATTTTATTTTAAAATCTAAGGTTTTTAAAAAATAAAAGTATATATTAAAGTAAAATATATTAATTTTAATTTTAATGCCCGGTCAGATTTAAAAATTTAATCGTTAAATGAATTATTTTTTTTCCCATTATTCCTTTGTTGCACAAATTTTTCTGTAATTGAACATATTTTGTTAAATTTTAGTAGGTATATGAGGGTTTTTGGAGTTGCTAATTGCAAATCTGAAATCGAAATTCAATAAATCAAAGTGGCGGATTCAATATCAAAGAAATTTTTGGTACTTTTTAACGAAAAAGTTTAATATAAATAAAAAGTATATATACCGCAAATATAAATTACATATAAGTAAATTATCAAAATTCTTACAAGAGAATTTTGCAGTGTCAAATTTTGATTTAAAAAAATTTTATTTTTGAAGTAATAGATGAATTTAGAAATTAGGTAAGACCAAAAAAAACGGGAAAATAATTACATATTTATATTATTAATGATATTAGGTACACATACAAGTATTAGAAACATAATGATATCTGTTAGAGTTGGCAGGTCAGGGATGACAAAATTAATTGATTAGGATTAATAAACTGAAATTTTGCTTTATTAGTATATCGCGTGTACATCTCTACGAGGCTGAAGTCGAGAAGGAACTAGAACGAACTTAGGCAACAGAGAAAAGTTTTTACTATGGACACCGTAGAAGACAGATTATCTGAAATAACTAGATGTGAATATACCAACGCCTCTATATTCCGCAGCAGCGTCACGGCTTGGTTGTCTATGGGGTAAAACGAGAGCGCGAGTTATTATTCAACTTCTAACAATATTAAATACGCAAACCAATTATAAAATACGTAAAAGTATAGAAAAACTGCAAAGAAATAGGTGTCACTAAACAACACAAAACATGACACTATACAACACAAAAAGGATTATATAATGTATATTTTTTATGTACATATACACCTTAATATTTACATAATTTTATTATATAGGTTTTTATTTGTATCTCTATTTTCTACCTTTATTCACGTGATTTTCAATCAAATTCATATCACAATTTCAATTTAAACTTCAATTAAATCCAACGTCTACACATCCAAAAATATTCTAATTTACGCAATAATAATTATGCGAACGATACAGTAAATTATTTATTAAAATATTTTTTTAATAAAATAAGCTTTTGCAAGGAATGTTATATAATTTATATGATAATTAATTTTTTTTTTCTTAATACCAATTATTTTTCCCAAAATCAAGAAGTATTCTAAAATGCCGTCGAGTTGCGCGTATCAATGGCAAGGAACAATGGAAAAACATAACGCGTGACTTTCGTGAAAACGACGTGAAAACGACGATAAAATGCGAAAATAGCTGGACGTTTGTACAAACGTCATGTATTTACTAGAAGAGACGATGATTGGCATCTTACGTCGTGTTAAATGCTATATAGTTTGATTTGAATCGCAAACGTTTCATTCCGCGTCTAACGTATAGCGCCATTTGTGCTTCATCAGGCTTCAAGGTGATCGAAATTATGATCTAGACCTGCTCCTCCGACTCGGAACTTGTCTTACATATGTTTGTTTATTATTTGTGCCTAAAGCTTTTCCGGCAGATTTTAACGTCTTATATGTTTGAGATAACCGACTAACTTTAGCTGCATTATATTGAGTTCTTAATTTTAACATTTATATATCCATTTCTTGTTATATTTCTTTATTATATCTACTAAAGACTTAATCACGCAAAACAAATTAAATTAAACAGATGTACGATAAATAAAATAAATTATAAATATTATAAATATATAAATACAAAAAATGACAAACATACATAAATAAAATTAAAAATGATGAATGAATCTCGACTCACCCCGAAGTCTTGCAATTAACGCGTCCAACTAATTAATAAAGTCTTCCTAGTTTTGTGTTGACAGCTCCTCGCGAGTCCTTTGACAAGTATATACTTGAATGTGCGTCAAATGTTGCTTGATAGTTTCTGTAGAGTCCTTTGAGATATCGCCGTCCTTCAAGATTCTTTTATTAGAAATCCTACGGAAACCAACTTACGGCGAAGCCGAGATGGCTCTTTGAGAGCGACCGAACGACAACTGTTGCAAGTTGAGCTCTCGGGCCGGTCGGGCCTCACGTAGATAGGTATTCGTTCTAGTGATTCTACCGGCTGGCTGGCGTACAGGAAAGAAGTAGGGATATCACGGTTAAAAGTGGCGAGTGCACGAACACAAACAAACGTGGACGAGTTCGCGCGTGAAATGTGCACATACTTACACGTTATTTTGATAAATAAAAAATTTACCTGCCTTGTGTACTTCCGGTAACGTGTCGCCGACGAAATTGCGGTCAATCATCTCCGCTTTAAGATGAATTTCGTATGAAACGGGAAATTTTTTTGAAGGTTATTGATTTAAGCAGCGTCGAGTACAGTTATCTTTCCTTAAGACCTCGATTTTAGAAAGAATTGAAACAATTTCTGAGAGAAAGATTTAAATATTTATTCGAATAAAGTGAATTAATCTTGATTCACATAAATGCAGCAAAAATTATCTCTGTAATTAATCCTATAAATAATAAAACTGTTTTGACTTTCGTATCTTTTTATCTTTTTTATCTTATCGTAGTTTAAAAAATAATAATGATAATGCAATTGATATCTGCGAAAATATTATGTTTAAACGTTAAGAAGATTGCGAATAGAGACACCAACTTTAGGAAAATTAAATGAATATCGAATCGTGATTAGAGATCTAAATTTCAAGAGAATTTAATTTAAAAAAAACTTATTAGTCATCGAGAAGTATGATTTAATCTGAAATGTATTGTATCTTTTGAAATTTCTCGATCCCTTTTAAGATTACGTAGCTACAAAACAGTTTGTTCTTTTATTCAGGCTTACTGATTCACCTCTCGGCTTTTGCGTCACAACTTTTTTCACGCCGGTCCACCGTTAAATGCGATCGCTTCAAAAAGTTAGAAAGGAAAGGAACGAAACTCGTTTCCGGACGACCGCACCGTCTGAAATATACCATATAAATTTTAATACAGCTTGACATTTTTTGACATACATAAGCATAAATAAATATGCATACATAAATGTAAGATATACATCCAAATGTAAAGATATTCAAATATTCCCAAAAGAGATGCGAAACGAGCACTGCGCAGTTTTTGCGGTAGCGAATTGCTTTGTGCCTTTGGCGCGCGCTCCTTCGATCGTTACCTTTCCTGAAACGTGTAATCGGAAATGACGTTTTCCCGGTAGGAAAAGGAAAGTACGGTTTCAACGGTACTTCCTTGCGGTGCACGCGATGCATAACGAAGGAGGAATCACCTAACCGCGACGACTACTCCGAAGACAATGATTTTATTCTGGCCTTAACCTGCGATTAATTAATCTCTACTATTTAATTTCTTCCCATTAATTTTCCAATTATTCTTTTTATGTCGTTTTTTTTTAATTTGGACTAGTATTTCTCAATTGCTAAGTGATTCGCTTACAAAAATAACGATGCAATTTTTTACGTTTTTATTTCAAAATTACATTGTTTTCCATTTATGCTTTAATTCAATCATTTCCTTTTAATTACGTACTTAACTTTTTTTATTTCAATTATTTTTCTAACTTATTTTATTTTTATTTTTATCATAAGTATATTTTTAATTATTCACACAACAATTTTAATTTTATTTTTATTCTCTGTTTAATTTGTCTTTTTATCTCTTCTCTAAGTTTGCTCTCAAATTTGTTGAACAGTCTTTATGAATTCATAAAACACGAATAGATAAGTGGTTGAAAAAGAAATCCTAAATATAATTTCTTGCGTTAAACGTCAATATTCTTTTTATCTCTTCTCTAAGTTTGCTCTCAAATTTGTTGAACAGTCTCTACATAAAACACGAATAGATAAGTGGTTGAAAAAGAAATCCTGAATATGATTTCTCGCGTTAAACGTCAATATTCATGAAAATATTGCGCAGCGTTCCCTATTCGTATTGTTAAACTAATCGCATGAATAAGCCAAGCATGATGATTAAGATAATTGACGATGGCATTCACAAAACGCGGGGGTGGTAGCAAACGGTGGCCGTAATGTAATGAGGAAAACGTTAAGTAGCCGTTCTCTCGATTGATCTGTGGATCTGTGCAATTCGAAACGCGATTCATCTCGCACAATCATCCTTACCGCCGATGATGAACTTCGCGCTCGCGTATACGTTCGAATGGTAGGTACATAATTTACGACGCTCATTTAAATAGGAGAGACCGGGGCTAAGCCGACAACGGGGCGAACTTGACACTAGGCTTTTTGCCAATTTAAATCTATCGTAGAAACTTGCCTTTGCTACTGTAAATGCGTCTTTATGTGCCAGTATTATCAACGGAATTTGGTAACATTCTGAGTTATAGTGTAATTTTTAACGCGACATAAGTGTTTTTGATAGTAAAAAGTAATTTTTCTGATCTCTCGAAAATGTCTACTCTTTCATCGAGCTTTACTCTTGCGAATCTACCGATAAGTGATTTTGATGGGAAATTCGATGCTTTATACGAATCCAATAATAATTTTTGCATTTTTTCAAAATTTTTATATTTTTGGAGTAACAAAAGTAAAAAACGACGTTCGGGGCGAAGTCAACACCACGCCGTTTCGTCGGCTCCCAGTAACAAACGATGCTTTGCAGCCGTATATGGCTCATGACAAATGTATGCGCACGTCCGATCGCGAATTTACCTGCATTAATTGTTTTTCAGACATGAGTTTAGATGAAGATAATTGAAAGTTCAACAATTTTTGTTCTCATTATTTCAAATGATGTTCTAGCTACTTTATTCCGAATTTTTGTACTTTTTAAATACACAATAAACAATGTATTTTCATTTTCAGACAGTAAAAAATAAGTTTCAGATCAAATTGTGTCGATCAGACAAAGTGTTGAGTTTGCCCCGGCGGGGTGTCGAGTTTGCCCCGTCATTTTTCAATTCGAAAATTTGTCTTCGCGTCACTTTTCCTTTCCTGCGTCAAATGGCAAAAGCTCAACTGTGTTCAGCTTTTACGCTTGACGCTTGTTTCAGTCAATTGCTTGTCAATTGCAAATCATTGACTGTAAATAAATAAGTGTATACATCGTTACTGGTCACGTGACCAGTTTTGATGCCCAAATCAAGCGTCGAGCGTCAGCATGAAAAGGCCCCTTGGATGGTTTTTGAATTAACGCAGCCTCAAGTAATAAAAATTAAGCGCGCGTGTAATTTGCAATTAACGTACAAAGAATTTTACTTGCGTAATATCCGTTCGCACGATTCGCACGTTGATTGATTCGTAACGCGACAGTAATGCGGAATTAACATGCGTCGTTTTTATATTCGCCATTGTTTTCACGTGTTCTAGCGATGCGTAAAACTACTTACAAATAAGTCAATTAACCATCCAAGGAATTAAATAGCGTCGGCTTTGAACAAAGCGTTCCTTCGAGTCGCTTATTATTTCGTCTAATGCAGAACTATAATTACACCACGTTGTTAGAGAGAGGGAGAGAGAGAGAGAGAGAGGGAGAGCGCAATTGTGCAACATGGAATGATAGCGTGCTCGGGGCTGCATAATGCAAACATGACGGCGCGTACGTCGCGTAAGAGAGTCGTATTGTTAGAATTTGTTGTCATTGCCGAGCAGCTGAGTTCTTGGCCGTGTTGTCATCTGGGCGCTGAATCAAGGTTTACGCGGCTTAGCTGCAAGTGTGCATATTTATTGTGTGTTAAAACGCACGCAAGGGAGACTGGCGAGAGAGAAAACACCAAGAGAAACCCGGAAACATATTGTTAAGGATAATAGGATAATAAAACGGAGAAACTGTACACCCATAAAAAGTAATTACAAAAGAGAAATATTAAGATAATATAGGAAGAGATTTTCTTTCTCTTTCGAGTTCGATAGAGAGAATGAGAGATACATATATATATATATATATATATATATATATATATATATATTACTATAAAAATCCGCCGACAAAGTTTAGAAACATAAATTCAGTTATTTTTTTGCGCTAATTAATTTCACAAACAAAAATAATATCTATTTACTATAAAATAATTGGTTAAATAATACATTTATTATTTTTATCATAAACGATATATTTAAGTTGTAGATTTGAACAGACAAGATGTGAGATGAAACACGAGTTCGGTGACACAGACACGATCCTGATTTGTCGTCCGCCAAAAGCAGATGAATCATCTCACGTTTTCCCAAGCTAAGCGGCACAAACAGGATCATCGTCATCGCCGAGTCATTACCGCTCTTTTCACATGACCGTCGCGCGCTGTCAAGTACCTCATCGCTTTGTCCTTCCGCCGACTAAGAATGCGCGTGCGACGCGTGTCAACGTTTCCATATATATACTAGCGAATTTAGCAGTAATAGTAGGAGAGCCGGCTGCACAAAACCCTCCCTCATCGAACATCCGGCTAAATTTTATTCGAATAGATAGCTTTTTTAGTGGTTAACCCTGTGCCGGGTTTTATATGCCCTGAAACTTGACCAAAGTGTTAAAAAAAGGGCCATTTCCGGTATCATTTTTTAAGATGAAACCCCCTTAAAGAACATCCGGATGAAACTTGTGTCAATCGATTCAGGATGTCAAGCACTTTAATAAAAAAATATGCTGCCACCCCCTACCTTGACAGGAACCATGGCAGCAACCCTTAAACGTGACATATTTTCGTACCGTACCTCCCTGACAGAACATCCGATTTTTTTTTTTTGGAAATGTAGCTCGAACATTCCTGAACATAAAAAAACAATGCTGCCATCGCTGGCCTTGACCAAAAATTTTTGTGCCACCCGTAAGTCGCGCGACTTTTAGCTGCCAATTTGTAACGGGTCAATACTTTCTTCACAGAACATACGAATTTTTTTTTTTTGGAAATGTAGCTCGAACATTACTGAACATAAAAAAACAATGCTGCCATCGCTGGCCTTGACCAAAAATTTTTGTGCCACCCGTAAGTCGCGCGACTTTTGGCTGCCAATTCGTAACGGGTCAACACTTTAGTCCAGTCAAATTAAACATTTGAGCTCGGAAGTGAAGAGAGATTTATGAAACCTTTTTAGGGTTGTTGGGGGGATGTAGAAGAGCTTATTTCTGAGTTTTCAGGTTAATCGGACCGATGGGTTTTTAAGGGGGGGAGGAGAAATGAAAAATTTCGTTTTTTCGCAATAACTCGGCGAATTTTGACCGTACATGATTGACTAACCCCTCATTTTGTAGCTCTTTTAAAGCCCTACAATTCATTTCGTGAAGACCCTAACTTAAAATCAAGATTTGTCGAGTTCTAGCCGGTGAAAGTAGGAAAAAATGTATTTTGTCGCAGTTTTTTGCGTTTATCTCGTTTCCATTAATAGATAGAAATATGCCGCCTCTGACAAAGTTGTAGGGCTTGAAGAGACCTACAAAATGAGGGTTAGTCGTTCAGATTTGTTAAAAATTGAGCCCAGGAAAGCCTCTGGAAGTCGCGCTTTTAACGCGTGGCCGATCGTCGCCCGCGCCGCCCGCGCCGCCCGCGCCGCCACCGGCGACGATCGGCCACGCGTTAAAAGCGCGACTTCCAGAGGCTTTCCTGGGCTCAATTTTTAACGAATCTGAACGACTAACCTCTCATTTTGTAGGTTTCTTCAAGCCCTACAACTTTGTCAGTGGCGGCATATTTCTATCTGTTAGGGATATCGCAAATTCTCGTACTCAAAGTCGATGTCCCTATCGATATATCGGGGCGCCATCAAGCGTTACCGACTGCGTCGTCGGGTTTACTATCTACCATTTATTGTGATCCATGTTCTTCTCAATAGTCTGTCCGTTCTGTTTGGTTATCTCTCTACTCTCGATCATCGCGAACGCGGAGGCAAATTACTTTGTATCGAATCGTTTCGTTCATTCATTTTATGTTAAACGTATTCTTCCAATAAACACAAGAGATACATTCGGCTTTACATCCGTCTCGTTTTCTCGGTCGTTACCTATCCCTGCATAGCTCGAACAGGTTATGGGCCCAGAGCCGCAACGACAAAGTGAAGAAATACTTTTTCATATCTAAATTCGCTGAATCCACGCGAGAGTTTCTTTGTTCTATCCGGGCGTGATACGTCGTGAACGCGATATATCGACCGTGACGCGTCATAAGTAAATCATCGTCGTTAAAGTGCGTTCCGCGAATAAATCGACGATGGCACAGACAAATACAATTAACTCTACGCGATTAGAAACGCTAACCAAGGACAATTATGATACTTGGGTGATACAAGTGGAAGCATTACTCGTTAAGAACGATAACTAAGGCTACGTGAGTGGCGAGAGGCCATGCCCGAAATCTCGTGGCGATGCCGACGACGCAGCAACTCGAGCAGCCATCGCAGCGTGGGAGAACGAGGATCGCAAGGCAAAATCTGACTTAATCCTAGCTATAAATCCCTCTGAGTTGAAGCAGGTACGTGGTTGTAAAACGTCCAAAGATGTGTGGGATAAATTAAAATCCATATACGACTCGAAAGGTCCCGCGCGCAAAGCAACGTTACTCAAACGCCTTATTCAAACAAAAATGTCGGAAGGCGGGGACGTTAAGACACACATCGCTCAATTTTTCGATGCCGTCGATAAGCTAGAATCCATGGATGTTCAGATCAACGGAGATCTTCTCTCGATCATGCTTCTCTATAGCCTACCTAGCAGTTTCGAGAACTTTAGATGCGCGATAGAATCTCGCGACGCGCTGCCAAACGCTGAGCAATTAAAAATAAAAATCGTAGAGGAATACGAAGCGCGAAATCAAGTCACCGTCAACGAATCAGGCGCGATGCTCGCTCACGGCAGACGCAACCCGAATTCGAAATCCGGCAAGAATAACGCATCGACGTCACATAACGATAAGAACGCGAAAGCACCTTTTCGTCCTAAATACAAATGCTCTTTCTGTAAGATTACCGGCCACAAATATGCTGACTGCCGTAAAAGGAAGACGCAAGAAGCCGAAAAAGCAAACAATACGGAAGCGGAAAGTTTCTTCGCGGAAGTCGCTCAGTATTCGTCATCCGAGCCCGCCAAGGGCGTAGGCGCAAGTCAATGGTGTCTCGACAGCGGGTGCACGTCTCATCTATGCAAAGACGCTCGAATGCTGACAAACTCGATGTCCACACAAAGCGACATCAGGTTAGCCAACAACGCAACAAGTACGGTGGATGCAAAAGGGAACGTAGAACTTCTCACGAGAGTTAATAATAAAACTAAAAGGATTCGACTGGAAAATACCCTGCATGTTCCAGATCTGAGAACCAACCTATTATCTGTAGCCAAGATTGTGGACAAAGGCTATCAAGTCGTATTCGGCTCAAACCAAGCATCCGTAAAGGACATCAAAGGAAATATTAAGCTCACCGCTGAACGTCAAGGTGACTTATATATTCTGAAAGGATCCGGCGAACAAGCTAATACAGTCTCGCAGAAGAAATACTCTGATACCGAAATCTGGCATCAACGCCTCGGCCATCTTAACTTAAGAGACTTACTACTAATGTCGAAAACTCAAGCAGCATCCGGATTCAAGCTGAAGGATAACTCCAAAGTTTCGAACTGCGAAATATGCATCACACAGAAACTAACAAGTTTTCCATTCTCATCTCGAGCTAACAGATCACAGCACCGCCTCGACATCATTTATTCTGATCTCTGCGGACCAATGCGAGTAAATTCAACGGGAGGCGCGCGCTACTTCATGACGCTCATCGACGATCATACAAGATGGTGTCAAGTCTACTTTCTGAAGAGTAAGGATGAAGCAACAAGCAAATTCATCGAATTCAAGAACTTCGTCGAAAATCAGACAGGTCTCAAGGTGAAGGCTTTTCATTCGGACAACGGAAAGGAGTTTTGCAACTCCGCCATGGATCGTATATTGAAGGATTCCGGAATTCAACGACGCCTAACCATTCCGCATACTCCTGAGCAAAACGGGGTAGCCGAGCGGAAAAACAGAACGCTGATTGAAACCGCTCGTTGCCTGCTGGCACAATCCGGACTCTCGACACAATTTTGGGCAGAAGCTATCAACACTGCGAATTACATACGGAATCGTTGCATCACTAAGAGTTTGGATGGATGTACTCCTTACGAACAATGGAAAGGCGAGAAGCCCGACATAAGTCATCTTAGATCATTCGGATGTAAGGTACACGTTCTAAATAAGAATCCGAATAAGGGAAAATTCGAGCCCAGAACCGTCGAAGGCATTTTCGTCGGTTATGCTGACACTTCCAAGGGTTACCGCATCTGGATCCCGAAGGACCGAAAAGTCATTGTCGCAAGGGATGTGAAATTCCTGGATGGATTCGACACGAATAACACTTACGAAGACTTCATAAGTAATGAAACGACAAATGGTCGGACGAAGCTTCTCGATGAAGATGATGACTCACTTCAAAACCTAGGGATAGATATCGCAAACAATGATGAAATGATCCATCGTCGAGCACCCGAAGATCCAGCAGATGCTGATATCACGGCTGAAGATGAAGACGAGGATGACGATCCGCCACCATCTGCAAATGAAGATGACCACTTCAACGAAGATCAACCGCTTGTACGAGGTCCTGGACGTCCACGGAAGATTCGTACCGGGAAACCTGGTCGACCAGCTAAGCAGTACCACATGAAAGGACCGGTTTTGCAACAGAGTCGGCCCGCGACCGTTGAGGAAAATCCCGAAGAAGAGAATATGGCCGAAGATCTGGAGTGGTTCGACGCGCAGTTTGCCATGGCCGCTTCTGAAATATCTCTTTCTCAGGCTGTTTCAGGTCCAGACGGTAATGAATGGCGAGACGCTGTGTATGCCGAGATTAAGTCTCTCGTAAGCAACGACACCTGGACACTCGTTGACAGACCCAATGGCGAAAAGGTGATAGGCTGCCGAACCGTGCTGAGGAACAAATACAAGGCGAACGGAGAGCTGGAACGAAGGAAGGCCCGCGTAGTTGCAAGGGGATTCTCACAACGTCCTGGCGTAGATTTCCACGATACATTCGCCCCGGTTGCAAGACTCAGTTCGTTGAGGGCGCTCATGGCTGCGTCCGTAGAGCAAGGCATGCGGATCTCACAAATTGACATCACTACTGCCTATCTAAATGGCATAATGGACATGTTAGTATACATGGAGATGCCGGAAATGCTACAGGAGATGCTTGAGAGGATCATTGCGACCGAATCTAACGCTGTTCTGATCGAGAAGGCTAAAAAGATGTTGTATGCGCTCAAGAAGGGTAACAAGGTATGCAAGCTCGAGAAGGCAATATACGGCCTTCGTCAGGCAGGCCGTCGATGGTACGAACGACTGGACGAAGCTCTCAAGAAACTTGGACTGACTCCAACCCATGCCGACCCGTGCGTGTACTACGACAAGGAGAAACGAACGCTGGTATTGGTCTACGTAGACGATATTATCATAGCTTCTCGCGATGAAACCCGCATCATTCACTTGAAAGAAGAACTGGCGAAGGTCTTCGTAATCAAGGATCTTGGATACCCAAAATATTGTCTCGGGATTGAAATATCTCGGATCAAGGACGGGATACATCTATCTCAAGCTGGATACATCCGTGACGTTCTAGACAAATTTGGCATGACCGATTGTAAGCCAGTGAAGACACCTCTGGATGCTAGTGTCAAGCTGCATGGTGCTGTCAAAGACACGGACGTAGACGAATCAAAACTACCCTATCGCGAACTCCTAGGTTCGCTGATGTACCTGGCGCAGGGAACTCGCCCTGATATTGCTCACGCAGTAAGCGCACTAAGCCAATGGTGCACCTCTTTTAAACGAGTCCACTGGACATCTGCCAAGAGGGTACTCAGATACCTCAAAGGCACCATCAACCACGGATTGTACTACACGAAATGTGGAAAGGCCCTTATCGGATATACGGATGCTGATTGGGGCAACTGCGGCCTGGATCGCAGGTCGTACACTGGATCTGTGTTCCTACTAGCCAACGCTGCTATATCGTGGGAGTCGCGAAAGCAAAGAACCGTGGCTCTCTCATCCACTGAAGCGGAGTATACCGCCCTTAGCGATGCTGCAAGGGAAGCCATTTATTTATCTAAACTTCTTTCAGAGATTGGGTTACCATCACTCGGGAAGGTAACACTTCATAACGACAACCAAGGCGCTGCGAAGCTGGCTGTCAACCCGGTCTTCCATTCCAGGTCAAAACACATTGACATTAGATGTCATTTTATTAGACAGGCCCTGACGGATCACCGGATCAACCTCGTCTATACACCCACGGAGGACATGATCGCCGACGTTCTTACCAAGGCACTACCGAGCAGCAAACATTCGTTCTGTACCAATGGACTTGGGATGAAAGACATCGCAGCCTCACGCACTCAAATTTGAGAGAGGGTGTTAGGGATATCGCAAATTCTCGTACTCAAAGTCGATGTCCCTATCGATATATCGGGGCGCCATCAAGCGTTACCGACTGCGTCGTCGGGTTTACTATCTACCATTTATTGTGATCCATGTTCTTCTCAATAGTCTGTCCGTTCTGTTTGGTTATCTCTCTACTCTCGATCATCGCGAACGCGGAGGCAAATTACTTTGTATCGAATCGTTTTGTTCATTCATTTTATGTTAAACGTATTCTTCCAATAAACACAAGAGATACATTCGGCTTTACATCCGTCTCGTTTTCTCGGTCGTTACCTATCCCTGCATAGCTCGAACACTATCTATTAATGGAAACGAGATAAACGCAAAAAACTGCAACAAAATACATTTTTTTCCTACTTTCACCGGCTAGAACTCGACAAATCTTGATTTTAAGTTAGGGTCTTCACGAAATGAATTGTAGGGCTTTAAAAGAGCTACAAAATGAAGGGTTAGTCAATCATGTACGGTCAAAATTCGCCGAGTTATTGCGAAAAAACGAAATTTTTCATTCCCCCTCCCCCCTTAAAAACCCATCGGTCCGATTAACCCGAAAACTCAGAAATAAGCTCTTCTACATCCCCCCAACAACCCTAAAAAGGTTTCATCAATCTCTCTTCACTTCCGAGCTCAAATGTCTAATTTGACTGGACTAAAGTGTTGACCCGTTACGAATTGGCAGCCAAAAGTCGCGCGACTTACGGGTGGCACAAAAATTTTTGGTCAAGGCCAGCGATGGCAGCATTGTTTTTTTATGTTCAGGAATGTTCGAGCTACATTTCCAAAAAGAAAAAAAATCGGATGTTCTGTCAGGGAGGTACGGTACGAAAATATGTCACGTTTAAGGGTTGCTGCCGTGGTTCCTGTCAAGGTGGGGGGTGGCAGCATATTTTTTTATTAAAGTGCTTGACATCCTGAATCGATTGACACAAGTTTCAGCCGGATGTTCTTTAAGGGGGTTTTATCTTAAAAAATGATACCGGAAGTGGCCCTTTTTTTAACACTTTGGTCAAGTTTCGGGGCATATAAAACCCGGCACAGGGTTAACCACTAAAAAAGCTATCTATTCGAATAAAATTTAGCCGGATGTTCGATGAGGGAGGGTTTTGTGCAGCCGGCTCTCTTACTATAAGCTGTATTTTGATCTTTGTAACGATAAAAAAAAGTATCTAAAAGCAACAAAAGAAAAAAATTTAATTTTAATATCAATAACGTTAAAATTAGACAAATAATAATAAATAATATTTTAGTATTGTCACGTAAATATTAAAGTATTAAATCAGATCAACAAGTTAAAGATTAGATATTAATGATAAGTCACGTATAGGTAATAATACTGAAGAACAGTGGCGTTTAAAAATTGTTATAGCTAAACTGTATAAATAGATAAATTATTATACCTATTATTGTCGATCATTAGCAACTTATACCACATAATCTTGCTATCGATATGGGCCTCGCACATAAACGATTCTTTTTTTCATCTCGATATCCAGTCCTGTCTTTTCTATCCGACCTCGTCGCCTCGCTCTAGACCGACTCAACCGAAAAAGTCACCTTGATCGTATAATAATAAGACCATGCACGATCGATATTTTGTTGCAAGCGAATCGATTATTTCATCTAATTTATTAATTTTTTTATCTGGTTTTTCACTTATAAATTTTACGATTTTCATTAAATTGCACTTCTGGACTGGATATCGGATGCAGATGCAGGCTTTATGTGACCCAAAACAGTCCTCTCGGGCGCTGTTTCGCGTTAGATTTTAAGGAGACAGCTCGAAGGAAACCAGGCATCCGAACACGTGTCAATCTTCGTTTTATCTCAAAGAAGTAGACGCGCGTGAGATTGAAAGATCGAGCCGCATTATTCTGCCTCGATCGCCGCAACATGAGAAGTCGTAAATAATCCCAGAAATAAATTTTCCGATTAGAGTGACGAAGAGATATTTGCCTCTCAAATGAACTCGCGCACTTCGTTATAACGCTTGAAAATGATGGATGGGCTCGATTCTTAAGAGTTTAAAGAGGGCATCCGCTGGTATCGCGGTACGACGCGCAAAACTCATCGTGCACCTCTTTAGGCGAATGATTAGAAATTTTTTTCTTCGCGGTGGAGACAACACCGTGGCGTTTTTTATACATTGACACGTGTAATTATGCGACTTCCGCGAGCTTTATTCCTGCTGCGCGCGTCCGTCGCAAACCGATCGTTATACGGGTGCAAGAAACTGCAGCTATGACGTACTCCGGTGTCCATCGGGTTGACCTCACGTATGCTAATTGTCGCGGTTTTATCTGCACGCAAACTCACGATATCGCCGTAATGCCGATTAACGGCCGTACGAACTAGAACGCCAGGAGGTAACTGTGCGAGTAATCGAGGGACTTGAAATAACAAATAGCTTTTGACTGGCGAATCTTTCGGTTCTGGCCTTAATCGCGAATTCTGAAAACGATACGGCTAAGATATTTTTATATCGGTGTCTTGCAACGGCGAAAATCAGCTGCAGGTGTCGGCTTAATTCTCGGAACTTAACCAAATGTTTATTATTAGAACAAAAAGAGTAGCTCCGAAGAAAGGTGGTGTAACTTTGCGTTAAATAAAGTTAAATTAAATTAATCTAATTAATTTAAAGGAATTCTATCAGTCAAGAAAGAGTTGAAACAATCCTCGACTTCGTTCAGGTAAAGCGAAATTGCTTCGGTAGATATTGTTAACATCGCGAAAATCGCGTAAAACTCTCGGCTCAGTTGCGAATGATATCACATAGACGTTAATCTAAATAAACTGCGAGAGTATATGACCACTGCAAGCGATGACCGGAAGTCTGGCGGTCGGAGATCGCCGGCCATTACTAACGGAATCTTGACTGTGGCCTTGATAGTACTCAACTGTTTATACGCCTTTGTGTGAAAGCCGTGAAAGGCCAAAAGTCGTACGGCCGTAAAGAGAAATGTAACTGAAACGAGGCGTGCCAATGTGTATCTCACCTAGATTTTCAGTCGAAAGAAAGAAGAGAAAGACGAGTAAAAGAGAAGAAAAGAATTGAAATAGGAGAAGAAAGAAGGAAAAAGAAAGCAAGAAAAGGAAAAAAAATTTTTTTAATGTAGATTTTAATCTAAGAAGAAAAAAGAAAATTGAGAAGAAAACGAAAAAATAAAAGAAAAAAACAGAGAGAAAGAGAAGAAAAATACAAAGTTATTTTATATAATTGCAATTACGAAAAAAATAAAATTATAATATCCTCGTTGACGAAAAGAAATTATATAATTATTTATAATTACGAAAAGATTAAATTAGAAGCATTCTCGTCTACAAAAGTTATAACCTGTCCTGTCCGTTGGTATTAGGTATTAGGAGTAAATCATTTTCAACTAGAGCGCTCCTTTGATACAAAATATTACAAAAATCAAGAGACATTTTATCGGGACAATGGTAACGTTATCGAGGTCGACGCAAGCAGAACCGATGCAACCGGAACATTGCGAGCAGAATGATCACCACGGCGTCACGCAACTCGGCGAGGTTGATGCCAAGGTTGTTATTACGTATACTAATTGCTATCACCACCACTACCCTCGGTGGCACGTGGATGTCAGATCGGCGAGTTCAGGGTGGCCGAGGATTCTTTCAGTGGCCGTTCGCTAGTCGCGCCGTCTTCGCGGGGTTAGTCCTGGAGCGGTCGGGACAAGGCTAATCCGTCGGGTCAGCCGATTTCGTGACGGGGTGGATGACCCATGGGGACGGCGAGTGGTGGGCTCGTGGATCGCAGAATCTGTTTATCTGGGGATGTCACGTCCAGCCAAGAGGACCTCCTATCTGAGCTTGTGGCGTGAATTCCTGGTCTTTCATTCGGCCGCCAGGAGACTCGGTTTAAACCGACGTCTGGGAGTAAGTTTCTCCTTTTTCCTAATTGGAAAGTGATCGTGGGCAATTGACAGTATCAAATCCATGAATGAGAACACGACAATTTATTTTAATTAAATATTGTTTATTAAATATTTAAACTTGAATTTTTAATTTAATTTTACTTTAGCCGACAATATTTTACAAATAGGTAGAGTTTTATAAATAACTTGTTACAAAATTTTAGAAATTATTTGAGAACTCACAGAAATAAGATATCGTTTAATCCTAAGTATGCACATTTATTTTTCGCACACGTAAACATCACACTGGGGTTTGGAGGACTCCTGCTACTCTTTTCATTATACTCTAGAAAATCACCATATTTTGACTTCTTTTCTTGCATATAATAAATAAACTGAAAAATATGTATATTTATTCAGAATTATTCTATAGTATATTGTGTTACAAGTGCGGAAAGTTGGCTATTGGTTACGAGCGCGGGTAGGCGCACGAGCCGAAGGCGAGTGCGCCTACGGTGCGCTCGTGACTAACAGCCAACTTCCGTACGTGTAACACATACTATTTTGTATTACAAGTGCATGTAGGGATGGGGGTTAAGAGAGTGGAAATGTGCGTATATTAGACGAGTGCGGGTAGACCGTCGTGAGACAGGTTAGTTTTACCCTACTGATGACCGGTCATTGCGATAGTAATCCTGCTCAGTACGAGAGGAACCGCAGGTTCGGACATTTGGTTCACGCACTCGGTCGAGCGGCCGGTGGTGCGAAGCTACCATCCGTGGGATTATGCCTGAACGCCTCTAAGGCCGTATCCTCTCTAGTCGAAGGTCGGCAATGATATCTCTAGGAGTCTCGTGAGTCGAAAGGCTCAAAACAATGTGACGCACTACTAGGCGGCCGGTTTGCGCGCTCGCGCGCAAACCCGGTCGTCGCACGAGCCCGGTTTGCCGTACGGCGCCTTTGCCCGTCGTCGGGATCTCACCGTTCACGGCGGCACGGCGTCCAACGGTCGAACATGAGTTTACGCGAGTTCGATGTCGAGACTCGGAATCGTCTGTAGACGACCGAGTGCGGTAGACGTTTACCCGCACGAGCAGTCTTAAAGAAGGACTTGCGGGGGGTCATTTCTCCCAACGAGGGGGGGCGAAGCCCCCCCGAGTTGGGATAACTGACACGGGGGGTCCGGGGGGGCGAAGCCCCCCCGGGTAGGGGGGTTCGGGGGGGCGAAGCCCCCCCGAGTCGAAAGTTGGGCGCAGGCGGGGAGGGGGGCGCGGGGGGGAGGGGCGGAGCCCCTCCCCCCGCCTATGATAAAGCAACGTTTATTTCAGGAGCAAACATGATGTTAAGTTTTCGCCGGCTCGTAGGTCGAGGGAACGGTACCGGCACATGCCGGGCTTCCCGTCGAACCGCGTTTCGTTCCCGGAAGACGCGATCCCGACGACCGACGCGACGGACGACTTATCAATCGTCCTGGCGTGCGAATCCGCGCGACATACGTGCACACACATACACACCCGCTACGCGACTCCTCGATAATTTCGGGTACACGAAAAATTTTACATTGAGTCGATCTCGGTTTCTGGCTTTTCTGAGGTTATGTCTAATGATAAAGCAACGTTTATTATAAGAGCAAACATGATATTAGGTTTTCGCCGGCTCGTAGCTCGAGGGAACGGTACCGGCACGTGCCGGGCTTCCCGACGATCCGCGTTTCGTTCCCGGAAGACGCGATCCCGATGACGCGACGGATGACTTATCGATCGTCCTGGCGTGCGAATCCGCGCGACACACGTGCACACACATACACACCCGCTACGCGACACGCGACTCCTCGACGATTTCGGGTACACGTCATACACGAACAATTTTACATTGAGTCGGTTCGGACATGTGAGTAGCTGTTAGGTTAGGTGCGTGTGTTGGGAAGAGGCGAAGTGGCGGTATTTTCGGTAGTTGTTTTCTGTGTGCGCTGCGAGATGGCGTTGATACCCGTTAGCTATGGCTTGAACCCGTGCGCTATGAGTTTTAGAACACGGTTTTCCCGTTAACTATGACTTTGGATATGACGTGTGCAATATTTTGTAGGTGGATGTTGGCAAATCGTTACTTTCCGCACAGAAAACACGCACGCAAAGTGCTACTTTGCATGCACGTGTAATACAAAATATTATTAAACACGTGTTGAAAAATTGTAACTACTCATAAATGCAAAGAAAACGTTATTTTATCGTAATTGCTTGAAAAATTCATATCTTTCTTGCTAATAGAGATAATCAAGAAAACTTTTCAGATCTTGAAAGAATTACAAAAAAAATTTGTCGCTTAAATATTAAAATATTATCTATTATCAAATTACAATAAGGCTCCAAGAACGATGAATTTTCACATTTCTATTTTCTGGCGGTTTTGCAGATACAGGTATAAAAGTTAGGATTTTTGTTAAACAATACAAACTTAATGATATAATGCATTTTTTATTTATATAAAAAAAATGAAGAATATAAAATATGAGAAATAAAAAGAACAATCATTCACATATAGCTAGATTACGTTATCTGCTCAGTGCATTGAGTATATACAACATAACAAAGATCGAGGACCTTTGCACTGCGAGCATGCAAATTAAGTCTTTTTATCCTTGTCACTTGCCACGTGGATAAAAAACTCGCACCTTATTTTTTTTCCATTTTTGCATTATTTTTTACGTCGCACATTTTATCATCCGAATATTCAATGCCAAACACGTTCTTTCAATGAGTGTTCATACAGATGTAACCTCATTATATTGTAATCGTCGCATCATAAATTTTCTAAAAATATGGTATGAAATGTTGAGCATCTTACCTCGTTACAGTTACGAGTTTCTATTATTTATCTAGAACAATATACAAGTGTAAACTATTGGTATACTTTATGTTCTAACCGTTATTTTATAACGATCCCGCGCTCAAATTTAGTAAAGCCAATAACAATATTTAAATTAAAAAATGATAAAAATATAATAAGATATTATATATACGCGGGCATAGATATGCGTTTCTTCAAGTTTATTATTATTAACCGGTTATTGCGATAAAGACGCCCTTCACGGAATGAGGGAGGTTCCCAGGTTCGAATCCGGGCTGAGGTAATATTTTTCGCAATAAATTTTTTACAGTTGTTTAAACAATTCGTTTAAATCGTGCGTCGATTTAATTCCTGGGAGGGAAGGGTATTAATGTTCCAAGGCCCAAGGTAGCTGTGTTTCAAGTCCGACAAATTTGCGGCGCGCAGTCTATAAAGTTGGAATATATGTATATGTACAGTATGTGTGTACATTATAATTCGTTACTTCTTTACTTAAGTATAAAATATACGAACACCAGCACACACCTTGTTACGGCTCAACGACGCTCCATTTTTCTTTGATTGATTTGTAATCTTGAGAACCTTTATTATTATAATCAGATATTGTTTTGAATATAGATTTACATACTCGAATAAAATAAATTAGAAAATATACTTACTTGTCAAAAAAGTTGTGCAAAATACATTGCGGTCCAAAGAGACCCCTGACTTATTTTACGTGTTAATTATTACAAAACCGACAGACAATTAATTTCTTCGGCAGTTGTTAGCTATTGAATAAAAAACTCCAAATTTTTTTAAAAGATGATCGTATATTCCTTCTACTTATTCATTCTACTAATGGTAGAGTTTCAAACTTTATCTAGGGTTTTGAAGATCCCAAAGTGTATACCTCTAGGGTTAATACTGTATTGTAAATATAATGTATGTATAACGAATGCGTTATAAACATGTGCATTTTTGGCACTAATTGTAAATAATTGATAATAATCTCCAATTCATACAATATTATCGATTGCGATAGTACAGATATATAATTGAAAATTAATATTTAATAAATGCATTATAAATATAGCTCGTTTAAACGAATCATCGTTATCATCAGTTCTTATTTTGCATACTCGCGCACGATTTTCATAGCTTTCGCAAATGAAAGATAAGTTATGTTCGAACTCTCTTTCGTTCGAACGCCAACTTTCGTCGGCGATGACGCAGCCGAGATAATTATGACGCAATGTTAAAAGCGATACGTAGCGTCTTATCGTCGTACCTGAATCCTGACAATGAGTCAGAATTTATGTGTCTCGCGATATGTATAAATTTCTGATTTAGGTCTGTAGCCAAAGATAATAAAATAAGAAGAAGGAAAGCCTCGGCACCGCCACCTATGCAAATTTTCGGTACTTGGTGTAATTCCCAAGATTTACACATATATGCAAAATTTTAGCCTTCTATATCTCTCTGTGACAGAAACGAGACTTACCGAACTAGAGGACATATGATAACTAGGTTTTCACCAAGTAACTAATGGACTCTAAAGCCACTCGATAATGATAATTTTCGTAACAATAAAGACAATATTACGAGGATAAAATATTTCCTGCCACTCCGTTTATTCCTCACTATACAAACGATATCTTCTACCGGTATATTAACCTCTGATCAATTTTTACAGTAATTATTTTTGCAAATTTAATTTTAATATTTATTTACTGTGTTAATTTATTTACTGTGAATAAAAAAAGTAAATAAACTAATATTTGATTCGTTTCTTTAATTAAATAATAAAATACACATCAATTTTAAGGTGACAAATAATAAAATTACGGACAATATTTTTTCTATAATTATAATTTATTATTTTCTATTTTAGTATTAAAGAATCTTTTAATATTCTTCGTCAATCTTGTACTTATGGTCAATGACAAAGTTGACTAAGAAACGCTAACGAAGTCGAATTTAGACGACGAATTAGCGAGCACTCTAATACGATCGGGACCTCAATAAAGAATGCAGTTACGTCGCGAGAGATCTCGCGAAATAGTCGAGATCGTTATATCGCTCCATGTTTAAATTTCCACTTGCAAATTCGCACGCAATAAGTGCCTTTATTAATTTATATCGGTTCGCATTTGTGTAACGTTTCGCATGCGCAATATGAAAAGGGGCAACTTTAAGTTAATGGGTCATACGAGTGAAAAAATGGTAATGACGTATATAATAGATAATGAGGCGTGCAATATTTACATATCTCTGATCCAGACAAATTTTTTTTATTGAATCTTTTTATTAAAAAATCTCTGCATTCTTGGAAAGGAATGACGCTTGAAATATTCGAAGAATACGAATAGAGGAGATAAATAAGAGGAACGCTTGAGAACTGTTGATTCAAGGATTAAGGATAATGATTATAATTAAATC
This sequence comes from Temnothorax ravouxi, assembly GCA_030770255.1. Taxonomy (NCBI): domain Eukaryota; kingdom Metazoa; phylum Arthropoda; class Insecta; order Hymenoptera; family Formicidae; genus Temnothorax; species Temnothorax ravouxi. The sequence continues at coordinate 45,671 of JASTWP010001064.1, forward strand.
CTGCGATTCCAGAAACACGGAATGAACGTTTCCACGGTGTTTCCCGAAGGGTACGTGGAAAATGACCGAGCGCAGCGTCATGCATCGTCGATACCTAAGGTGGCTGAGGGGAGTCCCGAGCGACGGCATCGACGTGAGTCTACTGCAATATCCTTTCATATTTATAATTTTCCACAGAGAATGGAAAAAAAACTTGTATTTTAACACGTTCTGTACCGCATAAGTCATCGGTGACCCACGCTAAACTTTTTGTTTAGACCGTGACATTTTAGCTTTTTGATTATTAACAAGTATTTTAATATTAAATGTTAATATTAAATAAATGTTCAATAAAAATATTTGCTTTCTTTTACATTGGCATTGCATTTTGTTTTATAGACTTTTTTCTAATAATAATAATTTTTATAGTTTTGTAATTATTATGGAAAACACAATTTATTTAACAACTATAATGAACATACCGCGAGGGTCACCACAGTGTCGAGAACAAAAGTTAGTATCACGTTAGTCCGGCGCGGAACGTGTTTGCGAACACAAAACAGATATATTTCCGATACATTTCTTAAAGATTCAAATTCAATTATTTATTTTAATTTATATTTTTTTACTTTCTTTGCGATAAATAAGGCGCTTACATGCATAATTCTATGTTTTTGAATCGATACGAATTTTACGGATGAGTTACCGATTTAATAGGTAAACCTCGACCCGATACGCTTCGTGAGGTTTTTCTGAAGGAAATCGTATCATTGATCAATCCCGCGGAAGTTCTTCGAATCATTTACATGCATAAATATATGAAAACACAGAGGAATGCGTTTCCGGCAGGGATATCTTGCACTGCGTTCGACGCTGACGTATCTGCATGAATGCATCGCTGTATATCGTTATCCAATTACATATATAATTAAAATGGCCTGTCGTGTTTTAAGAAAGGGATTACGAGGCGATTTTCCGTTTAATTAAGTTCGCCAACTCTCAGGGAAATCCAGGGTTAAACATATAAAAACGGCGTAACGCAGCGTAAGCATATAATTCGCTACGATATTAGTTCTTAATCCTTTTATTTTGAATTTGTGTGTTAAATTATTGATACACAAACGAAAATTTTTTACAACCGATGTATCTATTGGACAAAATTAATATAGTATTTATATATTATATAATATATATCGATAATATTATTTTTTTATTTTAACATAAAAATATTTTTATCGTCATGCTCTTATCTACGGTGATGAGAAATTGCAACTTTATCACTTGTAAGGATACTTCAAAGTTTTACAGGCGTTATTAAACGTACCTTTACATCGAGCGTTTTAATAAAATAATAATATGAATATTAATTAATTGATTTTTTAACATTTTATTTACTGATCACAATAAATTCCTATTTTATCGACGGGCAGATATAGCTGTATCAGTGCTACGCACGTTTAATTTTGCAGCGCTTTAAATCGCTCTCGACAGATCGCGACTTACGTGCAACTCATGAAAAAAACTCAGCTCAAACTCGTTCACTATAATTTAATGTAATTTATTTTTATTCTTTAAAATAAAATTTCTGAATAATTGTGGTTCAATAAATTTGCAATTGTAAATATTTAACGGCAAATTTAAATTTGCAACGCGTGTCGCATTGTATTAAATTATGTTAAAAATTAATAAAATGTAAAAAATTCATAGCTTATTATTGCATTTTCCAAAATACGCAAAAAATGGAAATTTAATTTTTTAATAAAATAAAATTCAATAAATTTTATTTATTTAATTCTTTATTTCCTTTGTTTGTTATTTATTTCAAGTTATTTTCCGCGAAATTACTATCGGCGAAGAGACTTCAGGCGAAACTAGCATGTTACGAAACATTTGCGTTACACTCTAATTATCAAGAATAATCAATACAAATTATCAGTACTTATTGCGTAAAACGCGACACTTGTTTTCCTGAAACGCAGTTTACAGTTTTTTATTTTACCCATATTTTTGTCGAATTCTCAAAGACACGATAAATTAATTCAATATTCGATGAAGAATTTTGCATTGCATTTTATACGAGTATCGATGATTACCAAAATCTTTAAAATTATGTAAAAATTGTTGAATTTATTTAAAATTTCGCGGAATTTGTGCATTCTCTTAATTCATCCTCGTTTTTTCTCAAATTAAGTTTCCGGAACAGGATAATTAATTTTACTTTACAAAGCGATCTTAATCGTGTTTGACCGGAAACGGCGAGTTGTGCGCGAAGCGGAAAATTTTGCATTCCGCGGCGCCGCGTCGTGGGCGCGCCTCATTTTCTATGCGTCGACTATTACAGTGATCACGACTAGCTCGCGGCGGCGGCTTCTGCACGCGCGATTACCATCGACTATTAATGTTATGTTATGCGTTCGAGAAATTGCACCCTAACGATCTCGATAATCACCGCGATAATCTGATGATGTTGTGTGTTTACGCGCTGTCGATTCATCGTTTCGTGCAAGAGGAAGGTGTTTCTTATATATAATCGCGTATTACTCTAATCTCTCATTCCGTTATTATTCTCTCCACGCCGAGAAATGCTATTAATTATTTCATTAAGATTATTCTTAGACAGACTGACAGGATCCTTCAACAAATACGAAGAATTTCCGTGAAGAAAAGAATCGAGTCAGATAAAAATCTTTTTATTTTAAGGTAGATGCGAAATTACAGTTTTGTCACGCAAAATCTATTTTATGAGTTTTCTGGGAACGTGACGCAATTAAGTTTTATGCATTTATAATGAAAGGAATAAACAAGGAATTTGACGCGCCGCGAATTAAAATTTAAAATCTTTCGTGAAATCCATTCGCATTTGCGCATGATAAATCAGCTTTTGTTATTTTAACAGCTGTGCAAAAAAATCGCCCGGCATACCGTACGTAACTAATTTAAATTAAATTAATTAAAAAGTAAATTAATTTTATAACACACTTTTCAGAATTACGATAATAAAAGTGATTTCACAAATCCTTGCTAAAGAAAGGCATGTTAAGTCGATACTCGCATATCTCGAAGTTTTTTGTTGCCGCTTTTCCGCGAGCCAATTGGTTCTCTCGCTGCGCTTACTTCATTTGTAGCTGTCATCGTATATTTTGACAGTTGTGTGTATTGTGTGTGTATCAAGAAGTTAATAGTGTAATAGTATAATAGCATAATGTTAAAGCTAAATAGCGCGCGCAAAGCGCGCGTCTGTGGTGTCTAGTTTTAAAAAAACTTCGCCGATGTATGAACAATCGCAAAAAAATTATATAATAATAGTAACGTCAGTCTGATGGGTAGTCGAGATTTCTCACGGTACTTACTTTTTGTTTCGCATTACAAACGATCGCTTGTCAAGATCCAACAATTTCTGGTAGAGGGCCTCTAGATACGAGGGGCGCAATAGTTGATCTAAGTGCTGATTGGCTCGCGTGAATTGCATGCTTTATTCTTTTCATAAGCACATACTTGCATAACGTCAGCCCATAAAAAGATGACAGTATGACAGGCATAACCGCAAGTTTACGAGAAAAATATATTTTTTGCTATATAAATTGAAAACAATACGACAAAAAAAATTGAGGAAAAAGGAAGAGGTAAACTTTTGTTTGTATTAGATTTTGTTTAACATGATTTGAACTTGTTTAGGTAATTATTTAGAATACGCGCTGCACCTCGAATATCAATAAAATTATGCTCATTCGATGCGTTTTGACACGAAACGAAAGAATCTGGCAGCAAAATGCGGCGGTCTGCCATGCGAAACGAGATATTTAGCGTTAAAGAAGTTGACGACTCTCAGGTTAGAAATACTGTCATACCGACGTGATGTAGCGATCATGAGCACACACACATGTGTATATGTCCTGCTTTATAAAACTTGTGATTTTCGTTAAAGCACGGCACATACACACGTGTGTATGCCCTGCTTTATAGAAGTTGTGATTTTCGTTAAAGCAGAGCACACACACATGTGTGTATGTTCTGCTTTATAGAAGTTGTAATTTTCGTTAAAGCAGGGCACATACACACGTGTGTATGCCCTGCTTTATAGAAGTTGTGATTTTCGTTAAAGCAGAGCACACACACATGTGTATATGTGCCTTGCTTTAACGAAAATTACAACTTCTATAAAGCAGGGCATAGACACGTGTGTGTGCCTTTATGAAAAAAAATTATTGAGATCCAATAGTAAGTAATAGGCTTTTAATAGTTTTTTGGCGGCCTAGGGATGTGCATCGGTTTTTTTCCGATTTTAAAGAATCGATTCCTTATAGAATAGAAAAATAATTCCTTTCTATCTGAAGAATAAGAAAAAATCCTTCATAATCTGTCCAAAAACAGTTTCTGCATCAGAAAGAACGCATAAAATGAATTAGTACATTTTATGTTCTTTCTGATGTAGAAACTGCTTTTGGACAGATTATGAAAAATTTTTTCTTATCCTTCAGATAGAAAGGAATTATTTTTCTATTCTATAAGGAATCGATTCTTTAAAATCGGAAAAAAACCGATGCACATCCCTAAGCCGCCAAAAAACTATTGAAAGCCCAATAGTTACTATATTGGATCTCAATAATTTTTTTTCATAAGGGTGTGTGGGTGCCCCGCTTTAACGAAAATCGCAACTTCTATGAAGCAGGACATACACACATGTGTGTGTGCTCTGCTTTAACAAAAATCACAACTTCTATAAAGCAGGGCATACACACGTGTGTGTGTGTGTGTGTGTCTGTGTGTGTGCCCTGCTTTAACGAAAATCACAACTTCTATAAAGCAGGGGATACACACGTGTGTATGTGCCCTGCTTTAACGAAAATTACAACTTCTATAAAGCAGGACATAAACACATGTGTGTGTGCTCTGCTTTAACGAAAATCACAACTTCTATAAAGCAGGGCATACACACGTGTGTGTGTGTGTGTGCCCTGCTTTAACGAAAATCACAACTTCTTAAAGCAGGGAATAGTTGGTATATGAAAAGTACATATTTATATTTATGCATTATATTATAAGCATGCATACGTTTCAAATTCGCGCACTTTTGCATGCGCGTACGGCCACAGAGCTGACAGAGCATGCGCATGTGGCCGCGGGGCATATTCATGGTCGCTACATCACGTCGGTATGACAGGATTTCTAACCTGAGAGTCGTCAACTTTAACGCTAAATATCTCGCTTCGCATGGCAGACCGCCGCATTTTGCTGCCAGATTCTTTCGTTTCGTGTCAAAACGCGTCAAATGAGCATAATTTTATTGATATTCGAGGTGCAGCGCGTATTCTAAATAATTACCCTTGTATCTATTTATGTATTTTTGAAAATATTTTTAAATAATATGATTATTTTATATTAATAGGGACATAGAAAGTCTGAACGAAAAATCAAGAATACCACGAACAAATTAAATGGTCAAGCAGTGAATTATAAATCATCTGATTTATTGTTAGAAAGTAATCTCCTGAAAAGGTGCAATATAAACATTTTCTAATGTTTGTAATATTTTATTTTATAATAAATATATATATTTATATATATTTATATTTTATTAATCTTGTCTTTATTTATATCTTACATATATACATATCTTATTTTTTTCAGCAAGCGACACAAATCGATACAAACATATTCTGTCTTTGTTATTCATTGGAGTTTAAAAACTTTTTAAAAAGTATATATCTATCCTATATCTATCCTGTAATCTTACATTCCGTAATCTAAATTTATTCTCTAATTTTAACATTTCAAACTACAAATTTTCTATATTCCTATCTCTGTCAAGTAAACTATCTCCTTTGCTTTTACTAAATAAATAAATATTTTAAATAAATATAAGTAAATATATATATAGTAAAACAACAACTAATTTAATATAATATATAAAAAACAAATATATAAAATATGTAATATATATAATATATAATATAAAACATAATATAATATACTTTTTCTGCCAGATTCGGTTGTCTTGTGCAAAAACGCGTCGAATAAGCCTAATTTCATCGATTTCTGTGCTGGGATAGCTAAACTGAATAATTTCCCAAATACATCCCAGCAAACACAGAATACACCTTTGATAGCAAATTGTCGCCAAGATGGCATCAAATTTGCTATCAAAGGTGTATTCTGTGTTTGCTGGGATGCATCGCGGAATATCATTTGCCTAACAACGGTTCAGTCAAATAGCATCTGCCTAGGAAAATAGCATTTGACTAGGAAAATAGCAAGAATAAATGGTGAAAGCTATTTGGCCAGGCAGATAGCATTTGCCTAGTCAGAAGCTATTTTCCTAAAATAACCATTTGCCTACGACATATATATACATAATCAGCTGTTTTATAATGAATCAATTATACGATAAAACAAAGTTATTTATCTGGTTATAATATTTACAGTCCTTGAATCTGAATCCTTTAAACAAAATTGCACATTTTCTGATTGCGGGGATTTTTCGGCATTGTCTTCGTCAGAAGACATCTCAGCTTCATCTTCGTCTTCGTCCAGATTAAAAGCTTGAATCAGTCTCTTCTGTTTGTTCTTTTCTGTCTGCTTCGCCGCTACTGCTCTTTCCTTTTCCTGCTCTTTTTCACGTTCCTTCTATCAAAGCATAAAATACACGTACAAAAATACAAATTATGATATAATCAGGATCATAAGAAGATTGTAAGAAATTACTTGTGAGTATCAGGATTCGTGAATGTTCTCTCAATTTAACGGCGGATTTTCTCTTGCATTCCGCGTGACCGACGGTACATGCACATTTCGTGGCATCTAGCCTTAGCATCTTTGTGATATCGTCATCATGCATTAGTATTTTCTTCGTATCCTATCTTCTGAAGAAGCCCATCGAAAATTCTTGATATGTATGACTAAATGACATTCAGAGCACTAGGTTGAAATCACACACACACACACACACACACACGGGCGCGCGCGCGCGCATATTATATATTTTTACGGCAAACCGCATACATAACATCGTGTTATTTTTATAACCTAACCTATTTACGCGAACGTTACTTCTGTAGTAACTTACGATACGATGATTCCTCCGCGTAAACGGGAGATTTCATAGTAACTTATGATCGGAAATCAAGAACCACCGTTGATAGTAGTGAAAGTTACGTTTCTCTGATTGAGAGACGACGACGTATCTTAATCAAGAGACACGGTAGTGTCTCGCGCCAAGTACGCGCGAAGCGAGACGCACCGTGACTCTTTTACGCGAACGCACGAGTTGCGAGTACCCGAGATTTTGAGATCTCAATAACGAGTGAACGGATCAATTTCTAAGTAGGCTTGATCGATAGCTTGGGGTTTGATTTATAAATAAGAGTCTTTATTTTTCCGTTACGTGCCCCACGAGCGAAGATATTGCGATGCAAAGTCCAAATGTAGAATATTTTTATTTTAAGAAACGTCCACGTCGGACAAAAATGGCGGCTGGTGTGTCACTTTCCCATTTTTGACACGAGAGTGCACTCGTGCACTGTCGCAGTGCGTGACAGTTTTTTACAACCTAGAAAAGGATAAGTGTGTGATAGTCGTGACCGTTGCCGCGTCGTGACAGATAGTGAAATATATATCAAGAGACACGGTAGTGTCTCGCGCCAAGTACATACACGCGGAGCGAGACCGCACCGTGACTCTTTTACGCGACGCGACGGGTTGCGAGTACCCGAGATGTTGAGATCTCGATAACGAGTGAACGGATCAAGTTCTAAGTAGGCTTGATCGATAGTTGGGGTCAAAATAAGGGGGGTATCTCCTATATAATTTTCCGCTACGTGCCCTACGAGCGGAGATATTGCGACGCAAAGTCCAAATGTGAAAATTTTTTATTAAGATACTCCTCCTCCTCCTAACGCCGACGTTTTATATGATGACGTCATAATCAGAAATGTCCCTTTCACTTTTTCGCCACTGGCGGCGCTTTCGGGCTCGCCAGTTTCGATATCGCACGCGTATTTTGAATGATCTAGTAGATAAATTATAGGTCGATAGACTTCTCGGTCAGGAGGAAGATTTCTATTTAGGTAAATTAGGTAATTATATATATTGAGTCAATTGCTTCATGTATATCTAGAGAGATTTCGTATCTTTACATCGTATTACCACCGCTGCCGGAAAAGAAAGTTCTCTACGCTTGGCAGAAAGTGCCGCTAGGAAATTTTTAAGTCGATTCTTATGAATCAAGCTTGAATTCGATGTCTAGGTATCCCAGGTTGCCGATGACGAGGTCCAGATAGTGCGCTTCATAGTTTTCGGTGTCCAGGTGTAATCGTACGTTGAATGCGATGTCTAGGTGTCCCAGGTTGCCGATGACGATGTCTAGATAGTGAGCTCCGTAGTTTTCGGTATCCAGGTGTAATAATACGTTGAATGCAATGTATAGGTGTCCCAGGTTGCCGATGACGATGTCTAGATAGTGAGCTCCATAGTTTTCGGTGTCTACGTGTATTAATACATTGAATTCGATTTCTAGGTATCCCAGGTTGTCGATGAGGGGATCCACATAGTGCGCTCCGTAGTTTTCGGTGTCTACGTGTATTAATACCTAGAAATTGATGTCTAGGTGTCCCAGGTTGCTGATGACAAGGTCCAGATAGCGCGCTCCGTAGTTTTTGGTGTCTAGGTGTAATAATACCTCGAATTCGACGTCTACGTGTTCTAGGTTGCCGATGAAGAGGTCCACATAGTGCGCTTCGTAGTTTTTGGTGTCTAGATGTATTAATAACTTTAAATCCGAATGTAAAACACGTAGATATCGAATTTAAGGTATTAATACACGTAGACACCGAAAACTACGGACGTATCTTAATATAAATTACTGTAAGTTACTACAGATGTACTCACTCGCGTAAACATATAGTTCGACAACTTTTACAAGACAGCATATACGTATACGTGTGCAATTTTGGATATACCTTCCTTCGGATCTTTTAAACGTAGTAACTGTCACGACGCGGCGACGGTCACGAATGTCAGTACTGTCACACACTATCAATTTCTTGGTTATCATATACTATGTTTACGCGAATGTTTTACTTTTTACTTTTGTAGTAACTTATACGATAATTCCTCCGCGTAAACGGAGGTTCTGTAGTAACTTATGATAATTCATCCCGCGTAAACGAGTTACTACAGAAGTAACGCTCGCGTAAACATACAGTTTGACAACTTTTACAAGGCAGCATATACGTACGTGTTTGTACGATTTTGTAGATACACCTTCCTTCTTAATCTCTCGGCATCAGCTCTCTACGGTCAATACTTATATATATATTTCACTATCTGTCACGACGCGGCAACGGTCACGACTATCACACACTTATCCTTTTCTAGGTTGTAAAAAACTGTCACGCACTGCGACAGTGCACGAGTGCACTCTCGTGTCAAAAATGGGAAAGTGACACACCAGCCGCCATTTTTGTCCGACGTGGACGTTTCTTAAAATAAAAATATTCTACATTTGGACTTTGCATCGCAATATCTTCGCTCGTGGGGCACGTAACGGAAAAATAAAGACTCTTATTTATAAATCAAACCCCAAGCTATCGATCAAGCCTACTTAGAAATTGATCCGTTCACTCGTTATTGAGATCTCAAAATCTCGGGTACTCGCAACTCGTGCGTTCGCGTAAAAGAGTCACGGTGCGTCTCGCTTCGCGCGTACTTGGCGCGAGACACTACCGTGTCTCTTGATTAAGATACGTCGTCGTCTCTCAATCAGAGAAACGTAACTTTCACTACTATCAACGGTGGTTCTTGATTTCCGATCATAAGTTACTATGAAATCTCCCGTTTACGCGGAGGAATCATCGTATCGTAAGTTACTACAGAAGTAACGTTCGCGTAAATAGGTTAGGTTATAAAAATAACACGATGTTATGTATGCGGTTTGCCGTAAAAATATATAATATGCGCGCGCGCCCGCCCGTGTGTGTGTGTGTGTGTGTGTGTGTGTGTGTGTGTGTGTGTGTGTGTGTGTGTGTGTGTGTGTGTGTGTGTGTGATTTCAACCTAGTGCTCTGAATGTCATCTAGTCATACATATCAAGAATTTTCGATGGGCTTCTTCAGAAGATAGGATACGAAGAAAATACTAATGCATGATGACGATATCACAAAGATGCTAAGGCTAGATGCCACGAAATGTGCATGTACCGTCGGTCACGCGGAATGCAAGAGAAAATCCGCCGTTAAATTGAGAGAACATTCACGAATCCTGATACTCACAAGTAATTTCTTACAATCTTCTTATGATCCTGATTATATCATAATTTGTATTTTTGTACGTGTATTTTATGCTTTGATAGAAGGAACGTGAAAAAGAGCAGGAAAAGGAAAGAGCAGTAGCGGCAAAGCAGACAGAAAAGAACAAACAGAAGAGACTGATTCAAGCTTTTAATCTGGACGAAGACGAAGATGAAGCTGAGATGTCTTCTGACGAAGACAATGCCGAAAAATCCCCGCAATCAGAAAATGTGCAATTTTGTTTAAAGGAGACAGATTCAAGGACTGTAAATATTATAACCAGATAAATAACTTTGTTTTATCGTATAATTGATTCATTATAAAACAGCTGATTATGTATATATATGTCGTAGGCAAATGGTTATTTTAGGAAAATAGCTTCTGACTAGGCAAATGCTATCTGCCTGGCCAAATAGCTTTCACCATTTATTCTTGTTATTTTCCTAGTCAAATGCTATTTTCCTAGGCAGATGTTATTTGACTGAACCGTTGTTAGGCAAATGATATTCCGCGATGCATCCCAGCAAACACAGAATACACCTTTGATAGCAAATTTGATGCCATCTTGGCGACAATTTGCTATCAAAGGTGTATTCTGTGTTTGCTGGGATGTATTTGGGAAATTATTCAGTTTAGCTATCCCAGCACAGAAATCGATGAAATTAGGCTTATTCGACGCGTTTTTGCACAAGACAACCGAATCTGGCAGAAAAAAGTGTCGCTCTGTCCCGCGAGGCGAGATATTTAGCATTAAAGTTGACGATTCTTAGGTTAGAAATCCTGTCATACCGACGTGATGTAGCGATCATGAGCACACACACATGTGTGTATGTCCTGCTTTATAGAAGTTGTGATTTTCGTTAAAGCAGGGCACATACACACGTGTGTATGCCCTGCTTTATAGAAGTTGCACACATGAGGAGGCCACTATTCTTCAAATTTACCCCATTTGCCTAACAGCGGTTCAGTCAAATAGCATCTGCCTAGGAAAATAGCATTTGACTAGGAAAATAGCAAGAATAAATGGTGAAAGCTATTTGGCCAGGCAGATAGCATTTGACTAGTCAGAAGCTATTTTCCTAAAATAACCATTTGCCTACGACATATACACATTTATATATATTATATTGTAACTCATTGTATTTTTAAGGACTGTGATTTTAATTCATTCAGTTATGTGATAATATTTAATTCATTTACTTGATTATGTAACTCTACTAAATAGTAAAGTTTTCGTAAACATTTGGAGAGAAAATAAAAATACATGAATAGTTTAATGACTTGAATATAATAATTACAATATGAAGATACAAAATTATACTTTAATTCATTTCGATAACAATCAGAAACAGTGTATTAAAATATTAATCTATGATCAGATCATCTAACAGAAATATATTTACAAATATTAGATGTATCATCTCTTGTCATTTCTTAAAGATAACTGTACAAAAATAAATATATACAATTATATCGATTATAATCACGTATTATTCATAGGTTTAATACAAGTTGGATCCATGTATGTAATATTTTCGGGAAAATGGTCCATCATAATAAATTTTTTCTCAGTCGATCTGTTCAAGCAGTCAAAAAATCCGAACCAATAAATAACTAGTCCAGACCCGAATCTGTTCCAGTTGTTTCCAGTTTCGTATCGTTTTATATTCTTCATGTGTTTTTAATACATGAATTATTACTTATTTGAAAATTAATAATTAGTGGATAAGGAATAATTAGTCATGTTGTATGGTAAATTTTTTATTTTAAAAATTATTAATTGGTTTAATATAAATAATTTAATTATTGCAGTTAAACATGATTTAAAAAACATGTTAATATTATATATACATATGTATATATATATACGATATATATGTGTATTTATATCCACTTAATATAGAGAATTGCAAGAATAACATTAAATATAATAAATAGATACGTATATAATCAATACATATTTAATAAATTTCAAAAATAGAAGACAATAGTTCTATATTATAACTATTATTACATTGAATGTTATAGCGATTCTCTATATAATACGAATATAAATACACATATATGTATATTTGTAAAAAATAAGAGGTTTTATATATATAGATACATATATATAATAAATTTAATAAAAATTTAATTCGTTGTTATTGTCAATTTGTGAATAATTAAAAAATGAAAAATTGTTGCCGATACTTGCTTATCACTACAAAATGCATGATATCAGTACAAAATTACTTTTTTCAAAAAAAGGTATAAAAAAGGCGCCAAGCGCAATGTATGTTGTAAATCTAAAAATCTTAAATGGTAGTAGCTTTATTTCTTTCTAACAAAATAATTCACAAAATTGCGTTATCTAACTCAACCCAAGTGATATGTATAGTAGCTTTATTTCTCCCTAACAAAATAATTCACAAAATTGCGTTACCTAATTCAACCTAAGTGATACGTATTTCAAAAAAAGATGTGAAATCTTTAAATTGCGCCAATTGCAAAGAGAATATACTTTGAAAAATATATACTTTGAAAAATAATTGTTGTGCAACTACTTTTAAAAAATAAAACAAAATTGTGTTATTTAACTCAACCCAAGTGGTAGTAGTTTTAATTCTCCTTGATAAAATTATAATATTACAAAGAATTATTTTAATCACAAAGAATTAAAAAGATAACATTATAAAATAAAAATATTTAATTAAAATAAAATAAATAAATTTTTTTTGTAAAAAACTTGGCGCTGCTTTTTTAAGGGTTAGAACCTTTGCACAAGACTTTCGTATGGCAACGTATAGTGTAACGAAACGTGGGTCAACGCACAAGAAACGTATCGGTTACGGCGTTAAGCGTCTTCTACAATGGCAGCAGGAGTATGCAGTAAGCAGTAAGCTATTCTATTGACCAATTACAGTCAATTATTCTTGAATTGTAAAAATCCCATTAGTCAAAAACTTACTGCTTACGTCTTACTGTATACTTCTGCTGCCATTGTAGATGACGCTTTATACGTCAATACGTTTCTTCTGCGTTGATCTACGTTACGTTACCATACGGAAGTTTTGTGCGGAGGCTCTAACCGATACGTTTCTTGTGCGTTAATCCACGTTACGTTACGCAACGCTATCATACGAGAGTCTTGTGCGGAGGCTCTTATCCAGACAAATTTGCATAGCGCATAAACGTAAGTGTAAACACATATGTGCAAAAGGAAATAGACAAATCCATCTGTTTATGCATATGCTTATGCACCTATGCAAGTTTGTCTGGGTTGACTTTAAAAAAGCAGCGCCAAGTTTTTTACAAGAAAAATTTATTTATTTTATTTTAATTAAATATTTTTATTTTATAATGTTATTTCTTTAATTCTTTGTGATTAAAATAATTCTTTGTAATATTATAATTTTATCAAGGAGAATTAAAACTACTACTACTTGGGTTGAGTTAGGTGTAACACAATTTTGTTTTATTTTTTAAAAGTAGTTGCACAACAATTATTTTTCAAAGTATATATTTTTTAAAGTATATTCTCTTTGCAATTGGCGCAATTTAAAGATTTCACATCTTTTTTTGAAATACGTATCACTTAGGTTGAATTAGGTAACGCAATTTTGTGAATTATTTTGTTAGGGAAAAATAAAGCTACTATACATATCACTTGGGTTGAGTTAGATAACGCAATTTTGTGAATTATTTTGTTAGGAAGAAATAAAGCTACTACCATTTAAGATTTTTAAATTTACAACATACATTGCGCGTGTACTTGGCGCCTTTTTTATACCTTTTTTGAAAAAGGTTCAATTAAACGCTAATTTAAATAAATTTTTATCTAAATAATTATTTGAATAATGTATGCTAGTTATCCATTGTTTGTACGAATAATATATCTAGTATCGTACGAATAACATTATGAATAATATTATTACACTATATGTAGGATTGACAATTCCGAGTATGTCAGATGGGACACCGAACAGTACACAAAATAGTTTACAAACGGATATATATTCTTTTATACTAATGGTACAAGTCTCTCTTGGTCGTTACAACACACGCTCGCATGCTTGCACGTCTCTGACTCTACTCTCTCGTCAATCCTTACACACACACACACACAGCGACCGTCGCATCTCAAGCGACCAATCACATACACTCGGCGACTGTCGCATCTCAAGCGACCAATCACGCACGCTCACTCTCTCATCTCTCTCCGATCGCGCAAGCGCTGTCTCTCTCTCTTGACGACCGATCTGCCAACTCCACACTCGGCCATTCTGCGTTAACATTCGCCCCGAATGTCTGGATCTTGTTCCTCGCCGGTAGACTCTTCTTCTCCGTTTGATTCGTCTCCCGAATCGGTGTGATCACTATCGTACTCCAGCCAATGTTTAATAGAGTCTGCAGCCGTAGATGTCTCGGTTGGTCCCTCGTGCTCTCCTACTTTGCGCACAACATAACGATCGTTTCTCAAGACGCGAATTATCTGATAAGGTCCTAAATAGCGGTGAGCTAACTTGAGACCTGGTCCTCGTTGAGTTCGACGAATAGCCACTAGATCGCTTTCTTTGTATCTTCTGGCTTCTTTTCGTTTGCGGTTGTATCCTTTGTAGTTTTCCCGTTGAATCCTCTGGAGATTCTCGCGTGCACATTCTCGAAGATCATTCCTCTCCTTATCAAACTCACATGAAAGTTCTCTTGATAACATTTCGGTAAGTTCAGTGTCATCTCTTAAGCGTGGACAAACGCCAAACAGTAGTTTAAATGGTGTAGTTCCAGTTGATCGGCTCCACGTAGTATTAATGCACTGCTGAGCTCGCGTTAGATGCTTAAACCATTCATGTGGTTTAGGTGCTGCCAATTTGGTTAGCAATGGAATTATTATTCGATTTAGTCTCTCGACCTGTCCGTTCGCTCTCGGAACGCCTGTGGTTATCAAATGCCTCTGGATATTTTCTTGCTTACAATAGTCTTCGAACTCATGGGAGGTAAACGCACTTCCTCTGTCTGAAACGATGCGACGGGGATTTCCGAAAGTAACTGCTTGTCTCTGCAAATGTCCAATTACTTCACTAGTACCAGTAGTCTTCGTAGGATAAAGCCAGACGAATTTTGTAAAAGCATCAATAACCGCTAGCAAATGTTGATATCTTTTCTGAGTTGTGGGTAAAGGACCCATATGGTCCACATGGTATGTATCCAGCGGGACGCTACCTTTTTCTATCGAATGCAAGAATCCTTCTTGCTTCCCTTGCTTTTTCTCTGCTAGGATGCAGGATATACAATTCTGTATGACCTTTTCTACCTTTTTCTGCATGTTAGCCATCCAGTAATCTTGCTTTAGCAATGCTTCCGTCTTGGCGACCGAAAAGTGTCCTTTCTCGTGAGCACTTCTAACAATTTGAGTCTGCATTTTAGTCGGAACTACTAATCGTGGATATCCGTCTATTTCTCTGAATAATAAATTTCCTTGTACAGAATAGTCTCCGGTTTTACCTTGTTTAATTGCCTTAAAGATTCCTTGAGTCTCCTTATCTTCGGATTGCGCCTTTCTTAATCTCGCCAATATCCCTTCATTACACTCTTCAATATTAAGACAGGCCGGGAGTGGATGACGATTTAGGGCGTCCACGTGCGCCATATTTTTCCCAGGGCGGTGCTCGACAGAATATTGAAACTCCTCCAGCAACAAAATCCAACGTGCGACTCGTACGCAGAGATTCTTCTTGCTCATAGTAAGAGCGAATGCTCGGCAGTCGGTTACGATTGTGAAAGGGATCCCGAGCGAAACTTTGAGAGCGCCTTTATAACAGCTAAGACCTCCAACTCGTAACTGGGATATTTTTCCTCAGCAGCAGTGGTTTTGCCACTTGCATAATAGACTGGATGCCACTTTTGATCTTCGGGACATTGCTGCAGTAGAATGGCTCCATAGCCCCATTTCGATGCATCCGTATGAAGTTCCGTTTTTGCCTCATGCCGATATAAAGTCAATACAGGTTTTTCACACAACAACGTCTTTAATTGTACAAACGCATTACGCTCTGCTTCTCCGAAATGAAATTCTACTTTAGCTCGCAACAAGTTAATTAACGGACGCGCAATGCTCGCATAGTTTTGGACAAATTTACGGAAGTAACTAGTCAATCCGATAAATCTTTGTAATTGAATCACGCTTGTCGGTTCAGCAAAACATTTTACTGCCTCGGTTTTACGATCAGAAGGTCGGATATTACCGTTCACAATCACATGCCCTAAGAACTCGACTTCTGGTCGCAAAAATACACATTTTTTCCAATTTATTCGTAAACCCGCTTCACTAGCGACTTTAAATACACGCTCGAGTTTGCTTATTTCGCTGTCTACATCATTCGCGGGAATAATGAGGTCATCCATGTATACCAGTACTACACGTTCTCTAATAAGATCTTTGAATATCATATTTATATACTTTTGAAATATGGCTGGCGAGTTGCATAGGCCAAATGGTACGCGAAGAAACTCATACATTCCGTCTGGGACAATAAATGCTGTATATTTTCGACTAGACTCCTCCACCGACACATGGAAGAACCCATTTTCCAAATCAAGTGTACTAAATACCTTAGCACCCTGAAGCGCATCTAATTGATCCTCTATCAGAGGGAGAGGGTAACGATCTTTCACTATTTTTTTGTTAATGTTTCTGTAATCGACACAAATTCGAACAGATCCATCTTTTTTCTTTACGAGGACTATAGGACTTGCATATTCCGAAATGGATGGCTGCACTATGCCATCTTTAATCCACCCGTCGATTTGCTTATTGACTAACTCTCTTTCAAACATCGACAAACGCCTCGCCCTCTGGTAGACAGGTTCATCGTCCTTAACTACAATTGACATTTTTAGATCAGACTCACATACTTGCTTAGGAACATAACTCGATACCAACTCTGTTATTTTCTCTTTATGCTCAGGCTTCGCCAGCGTGGAAAAATCCAGCTGAGTATCGCTCACGGTCTGTATATTTAACACCGTCGATATCTCTTCCGCTATCGGATTAACATGTATGTCGCCGCCTTTGATATTTAATTCCACTTGTCCGATAAAATCAGTTCCTAGTAACAGATCATGTAACGCTAAGTCATCTGGAATTAAATGCACACACACAGTATAAACATGATTATCAACCTCTAGTATAGTCTTAACAGAGCCTAACGTTTTATTATCTTTAGCACCGACTCCACGGAAAACAATAGAACTTTGGTTTAATGGAGGCAAACCTAGTTCGTCGTACTTCGATTTGCTCAACAAGCTAATGTCGCTACCAGTGTCTAAAAGAGCACATACCTTAGTACCGCCTAACTTAACCTCTTTAATACAAATCTGATTTACTGCTTGCGACTTCGCACAACCGCTTTTAGCAACTTCATTCTTTGCAGCTTCATTTCCGGCAGTCTCGTTCTTCTTCGGACATCTAGATGCTATATGGCCTCGTTCAGCACACTTGAAGCATTTTACGCCTTCTGACTTTGATGGACACTCTGCTCCTACGTGAGAATGTTCGCCACAGTTAAAACAGCGTTTTGACGGTTTCTTCTGGTCACTTCCGTGCTGACTCCCTGTAGATTTCTGGTGACCCTCCGTCGTCTGTTGGTTAAAGTTGCGCTTTCCTTGTTTAGTCGAACCGTTGCTCGCTCTGTCACTTAACGAAATCTTCTCGAAGGCTTGCAACAACGTATCTATGTTGCCGAACGATTGCATGCGTGCATGATCACGCAAATGCACGTCAGGTATCCCCTCGACGATGTACTCTAAGATGTCTTCATCTGGGACGGCTATCTTGTTGCCCAAAATTATTTTGTCGTGTACGTACTCGTGAATAGATTCGGATTGTTTCCATTTCCGCTCCTCGAATTTCTTGCGTAATGTCATTTTACTCTGGTGGTACTGGAACATTTTTCTTAACTCTTTCAAAAGTTCATCGAAGCTGAATCTAATGTGCTCTGGTTTAGAATGAAACCACTCGCTGGCTCTTCCTTTAAGTCGCATTCCTACCAAGATCTTTGCCATGCTGTCATCTAGGCAATACGCCTCCCTCAGTAGTCTTGCTTGTCCTTCCCATGCTTCAAAGTCTCTGGGTGTACCATCAAAAGTGTTGAGTAATTCCGCAATACTGTTTACGTTGATCCTCTGCGTATTCACAGCCCCTCGCGTGTGGTTATTCGCCGTCGCGAACTGGTTACCGACCGTCGATCCTTGTACCGACACGCCAGCGCTTCTCTCTATGCGAGCACCCTCTTGAAAGCTCGACTCTCTGCCGTAACTGAATTCTGCAACATGGCCGACCCCGCGCGCTCTCCATTGCGCGCCAATGCTATTACGTGCCTGGGCCTGTCGTAGTAACTCGATCTCTCTCTTAGCTAATGCCAACTCTCTTGCCATAAGCTCTTTCTCTCTTCGATATAGCTCAGCCCTTTCTGAGCTGCACTCGCGGTCGTAAAGCTCGGCACTTTGGCATTCGCTGCACTCGCGACTTCTCCCGTCGCGTTACTTGCGATTTCCAACTGCTCACAGCCGCCCTCGGCATCGGTCTCTCCTCGCGACGCCATTACCGTTTTTTCAGTAACGCCTGCCCTTCGCAGACGAAGCAGCAGCTCTGCCTTCGTTCCTGCCACAGCCAGGTTTTTCTCTTTCAGAAGGGTCTTGAGCTCCGTAACGTTGCACTCGTCCAACGGTTTCGTTTTTTCGACACGACGACTCTCGTCGATATTCAAGATGTCCTCCATCTGGCCTTTCTCGGATCGTTCCTGTTGCTTGCTGTAATCCCGGACGAGCCCCCAATTGTAGGATTGACAATTCCGAGTATGTCAGATGGGACACCGAACAGTACACAAAATAGTTTACAAACGGATATATATTCTTTTATACTAATGGTACAAGTCTCTCTTGGTCGTTACAACACACGCTCGCATGCTTGCACGTCTCTGACTCTACACTCTACTCTCTCGTCAATCCTTACACACACACACACACAGCGACCGTCGCATCTCAAGCGACCAATCACATACACTCGGCGACTGTCGCATCTCAAGCGACCAATCACGCACGCTCACTCTCTCATCTCTCTCCGATCGCGCAAGCGCTGTCTCTCTCTCTTGACGACCGATCTGCCAACTCCACATATATTGTCAAATAATATAATAATAATTTAAACAGATAACAATTATTTATAGTATACATATAAGTAATGGATAATACAAATAACAAATAAAATTTTAATTGAATAGCGAACTAGATGAAACTTTATTCAAATAATGTCCATCTCTGCAGACTGACTTGAAGGTAATATTAAATTGTCATATAAAAATGGCGTGGAAAAGAAAAAATCCAGAGTAGTTGTTAGGATAAGATTTTTATCATTCATTATAAATGTAAATTAAAGATCTATTTAACAAAATGATTACAACCCTGAGGAATGGTATTCCTCTATATATCGACTACTGTCACACTTTCGCAACGCTGTAAATCGCAAGCGCAATTAATCAGATCGGCCAGACAGATAATCGTGCGAGATATAATTCATAAGTGGCATGTGCACGATATATTTGCACAGCAACCTAAGCTGATTAAATTAAATTTTTCCATACCTCATGTAGGTAAATAATAATTCTAGGGGAGATATATTTTCCACTGATCGAAACTTAAACAAACAGTTCCTGGTTCCTGCTTCTTATCACGACTATCATATAAAATCAATATGCAGTTAATGTAGTTTGCTTAATTTTATTTCGCGAGCATCTTTATTTAACTAAAAAAAATATGTTTAAAACTAAATATTCTTAAGAATAAAAGCAATATTAAAGTTAAACGAGTCACTTTTTATACAAGGCATCTGAAAATTGCTTCAGAATTTGATCTTTCCGGAGATGCATCTTCTTTTTTTGCTCGCCCAGTAATGCGCGCGTGATTTATTAGCGTCATTGTTAGAAATCATTGCGAAAGATAAAAGACGAAGATCAATCAGTATGATTTCAACAATAATCAATGCTACGATGAGCATTGTAGCGATTCCTCGGTCGTGATGCACGGTCCGCCAATGTCATTAAAGCGTTACGACGCGGCGTGCCTCGCATTGAGCCGGCGTAATTTTCTTCAATCCTGCGAATTCCCGAACGTGAATTGCATAAGTAATCCTGCACGTCCTTTCCGTTTCCCAGAAGAGCGCATAATTGTCCTTCATTCACGCTATCGCGACGATAATCTAATTGTTCGCCTAACTTAGCGTGATTATCTATATGCGCGATATAGACTACTGTTGTTCAATTATTTTTCAAAACAGCTTGTTAGCAAGATGAGCTGTTCTCTGAAGAAATGCATCAAAATGTAATAGCAATTTTTCTACTTTGCTGCCTATGCAAATTCAAATAAAATGCGAGATAAATCAAATAAAAATGATTATTCTAATCTCGGAAACGCATTAATCCTAATTCCCGATAAACATTCATCAAGAAAGAAATATAATCAAAGTATAAAGTTAAAGTGAACAAAATAAACTGCATATCTTTCGATTATTTAAAATTATAATTTATAATTCTCTTAATTAATATGATTTCAAACTTGTGTTTTTAATTTTCTGTTTAATTTTATTACGTATTTTATTTATATATACTATTTATAACTTTGTATTTGTGTATTTTATATTTAGATATATGTTATTTGATTTCATGTATCTTTTGCTCAAATATTTTTCTACAATTTTTACTAAATATGATCTTAATTTCGTAAATCTTTTTGTTTGTAAGCAATGTGCCCTCAGCGAGCAGAACTTATATTAAGTTAAAACTAAAATTTAAATTTAAATTGTATAAGTGAAATAAAATTTAGATGACACTAAAATAAGAAATAAATAGAATTTTTGTTTATTTTTATAGTTTTTATATTATTTTTCGCTATGTTTAACTATATTACATTATAATTTCTTTTAAATTATTTAATTTTACTAAGTTCTGAATTGAATAATACGTGAATAATTACGTCTCTGTTTGCGTATAGTAATTATTACTTCGAGTGAAATCAATTCGCCTAAATGAAATTTTTTTATAGTTAACTCAACGGTACGATACTGTTTGGTAATCGATAACGACTTTGCTTTAATATCCTTCGAGCTTCGAGCCACACCTCGTAGACTCTTACAATAATTTCAAACAAGACCATGTTTATATTTTTGATCAATCTTTAAATTGACGGGGTGTGACTCAATGTTTCATTAAATTTCGTTATCACTTTAATGTTATATGATAACATGATTCTTGTTTTCAATCATTGTAATAGGGTTCGCTGTCGCAAAATATTGCATCGCTGTTGCGAAGTATGCCGTCGTGTATCTCTAATTGAAGAAAAAATTTAATAGAGGAATCAAAGGGCGATTTTTACATATCCTACTATATTAATTTGTCAATTTACACTCATGTATCTGTCGCGATAAGATGAAACTTAGCTGCAGTGATATATCTGGTCCTCTCGATGGTCGTACAACTGTTCTCATCGAACGCCCGCGCCGTCACGATCAACGTACTAGGGAAGCGAGATGTAACACACGCGACGTGCTATGTAACGTGCGCGCGAACGCGGAGAATTTATCGCGGGGTTACGTATGTAAGTTGCACAGGCATAATTATTCAGATTATTCTTGTGCGCGAGTGGCGCGCGAGAATGCAACGCGAGTGCCATGCAGCAGCGACGACGAGTGCACGGCGCTAATTGCGGAAGCTATTTGCGGAGTCGCGTTGTCATCGCATAATGACCCAATTAATGCCGTTTAATTATTATCTGTTGACTGAGGACGGGAGAGGACGACGGCGCGGTGTTTATCTGCCACGCAAGTAGCAGATAAACACCGATAACGTGATAAAAATGCGCGTAGCGTTTATTTCAGGCAGGGCCGTAAAGATTAAGAGTGAGAAGATTTTATTTTATCGATAAAATTAATTCAAAACAATCGAGAAATTAAAGTAATTTATCAATTAATACAATCTTCATTAATTAGGTCAATTAATACATATAAATCGAATTAATATTTTAAATTTTTATTTGTTTGCTTGCTTATTGTTATGTAGATATTTATTTACTCATCATTATTTACATATCTGTTATTATATTTTTTTTAATTTAGGATTAACATTTACGGTCTCAATATTTCTTATAAATTCTTCGACGAAGCTTATCCGCATAATAATATTCACATCACAAATAAAACAAAAAGAAACAAGGCGCGACAAAAATTTTGCGTACATTCTGGCTTACGGTTCACTCGGTATGTTTATTTTTTCTCCGTTCCGAATTTTTGTAACGAAAGATATTGCCCTCTCGTCACGCCCACAGCAGGATTTTCAAAAAATGCGCCTCGTAAAAAAATCACGCTTCTCTCTCTCTCTCTCTCTCTCTCTCTTCATCCGGCAGCGAAAACGAAAGTGAGGAAAGAGAGCGGGATCGCCGAAATCGACTTGTAGGCCAGTCATATTAGACTAATTTAGGGGGGTAACCTTCCAATCACTCTTTTCAGGTTGCAACCACCATGAATCGCTTTGATTTAAGGTGCTGTAAGTGGGATTAATTTTGCTTTGCATAATTAATGCGCATTAAAAAGTTATTAACAATATTATCAACAAAAAACGCGATTTTTTTATTTTTTCTCAAATATCTTGAAAACTGAGCAAGATAGGGTAACTAACTATACATACCTTTTTTGTAGAGCGTAAAATTATCTACAATAATGATCTGAACAACATTTATCGTCAAGTCAGTCGTTTAGCTTGCACGCGTTGTCAAAGTCCGAAACTCGGATCTCGAAAACCCTCGATTTCATCGTTTTTTGATGTTGCGTCGGTGATTTTTTTCAGTCATTTAAAATGGAATTAAAAATTCCCAAAAAATCACACATCATCTGAGAACTACAAAGAATACTTTTCAGGGTGTAACCGATTGTTTAGACCTTTTTTCTTTAGTTTGTAGCTATGTAAGCAAAAAATTTAGATTTTTTGGACTACTCTTAGTTTTTCGCTGTTTTCAGCTTCGTCTCAAATAAATTCTAAGGTCTGAAAACAGCGAAAAACTAAGAGTAGTCCAAAAAATCAAAATTTTTTGCTTACATAGCTACAAACTAAAGAAAAAGGGTCTAAAAAATCGGTTACACCCTGAAAAGTATTCTTTGTAGTTCTCAGATGATGTATGATTTTTTGGGAACTTTTAATTCCATTTTAAATGACTGAAAAAAATCACCGACGCAACATCAAAAAAACGATGAAATCGAGGGTTTTCGAGATCCGAGTCTCGGACTTTGACGGCGCGTGCAAGCTAAACGACTGACTTGACGATAAATGTTGTTCAGATCATTATTGTAGATAATTTTACGCTCTACAAAAAAGGTACGTATAGTTAGTTACCCTATCTTGCTTAGTTTTCGAGATATTTGAAAAAAAATAAAAAAAATCGCGTTTTTTGTTGATAATATTGTTAATAACTTTTTAATGCGCATTAATTATGCGAAGCAAAATTAATCCCACTTACAGCACCTTAAATCAAAGCGATTCATGGTGGTTGCAACCTGAAAAGAGTAATTGGAAGGTTCGATGTCTAATATGACTGGCCTATTGGACAAGTTCACTGACACACAAAGCGCGCCGTCCATAAATTCGCGAACACGGACGAGTGTCCGCTTGAAAACACGCGCAAACGAACTCGTTAATTTATATTACATCGAATTAAGACGCACGTTTATATTAAACTGGTTTACAAAAAGTCCCCGGTTTGGTTTCCGCTTTTCCATTACGCGTCGACTTTTCTTCTCACTTGGGACCTCATAATGCATTTAAATGTGCGCTAATCCGCCATCCTTATTAATGCATGATATTCACGATACATTATTCGATACTTTTCGTTTGCTTTGTTTTACTTTTTCATTTCTTGATACTTAGATACTCATACTTGGTCCTCAAATTGTCTATTGATGTCTATTTTGCATATACAGTCCCTAACAGCAATAAATATATTTCTAGAATATATTAAGGATATTTTAATATACTGAGAATATCCTTATCTTATAGAGAATATCTTATAGTTTACGATATCCTCTGAACATTCTCAGAATATACATTTGCTGTTAGAGGTGGATCAAAAAAGTATTTGCACGCCTAGTTTTTTTTACAATAACTTTATTCGAAGGAATAATACATAATTAACTTATCACATACACCGTATGTAATAAATTACTTATGGACACAATTCGTAATTATGTATTATTTCTACGAATAAAGTTATGGTAAGAAAACTGGGTGTTCAAGTACTTTTTTGACCCACTGGAGATTTTAATAGGTAAACAAACAAAAGAGGTTTCTAAATAAATAAATAAAAAACATCGAGAGTCGCCGAAGTGCCGAACTTGAAGTATAAGAGGCGAACTGGAAGTTGCTCTTCGCGAACGTGTTTTCCACAGTTTTTACACAATCATAAATTTAGGCGAAATTACATAAGAATATAAATTGCAAATTGACGTGCGTGCGTTGCTTGTTAAAGGTCATCTATCCGCTAAATCAGGTTTGCGAATTCATGAATGGTACTGCATACGCGCATGCGGCGCTGCGACGCGCCATTACCTTCATCGCGCGTTAACGCACGTGCGTCACGCATGCCGAATGTTTACGCGTGACACTTCGGTGGACGGTGGACGCTCCTTTCCTCAAGCCTACCGTCCGAAAGTGCAACCCTCCTATTGTGACTGATTAATTGGAAGAGGTATGCAAATGAAACTTGCACCCAGTAAACTCGCGATGCAAAAATACATTCTGATTGTTAACAAAGGATTCGCGAGTCGCGACTCAGATGACGCGATGTCGAAAGAACTGCGTGAAAATGTGTTCAGGAAACGTAGGTAATTAAAGCATGTAATAGGGAGTTTGCATGATTTTTTTTTTAAATTGCATTAAATAATTTGTATGTTTTTTTAATTGTCATTTTACGTAATTTTTTAACGCAAAATAAGCGAGAAAATAAATAATAAAATATTGCATTATTTGAAATGCCGAAAACGATCCGGAAACGACCCAGTCTTCCCGGACGCCGTGTGACGTCACACCGCAGTAAAGTAATATTTTTAACCATTGAAACAATCATTTAATTTGAAAAATGAGTAAAGCAAAGACATGTAAAACGTATTTTGTACTTTTATGTAAAAGTACTGTTATTGAAACACCAGGTAAACTGTTTTTTTACGTACCTTAAAATAAAAACGTGAGAATACAAATAGAATCTTCCCGTTTGACGCTGACATAACCTATAACTCGCTGAGATAGAAAGAGAAGGGAGTATACTCGTGTGCACTCGGGTGACGTTTCCGAACGCAGCCTAGCAGACGGAGAGTTGAGACTATTGCAATGTGACGTCATGCACTTGTCAGCCAATCAAAATCGTTTTCTCACAGCACAGAAAATTTCAAATATTATTAATTTCATTTTTGAATACCTATTTATTGATTAAAATTAAAAATTTTGTTGTAAATAAATTTATAATAATGTATATTTAAATTACAAACAAAAAAATGTAATATTTTTTTTCATGCAAACTCCTTATTATAAATATCTGAAAAGTACATGTCTAATAAATTTGAGATTTGGGATTAAGTTTTTTTTATAATTAAAATTCAATTATATCCAATCTTGGATTATGATTTACTAAACAAATTTTTTTAATTTCATTAAACATTATTAAATTATTTTAATTTAATTGATTATATTTAATACACTTTGAATATAATTATTTCAACTTAAATATATTAGCTAGTTATACTGATGATTTTATAAAAAAAACTTCTTTAACACATCGTGACTTTATCGAACGTAGAGATTTACGTTAATCTCGGCCGCGTGTCAAGGGCATGCGCCGCGATCGCTCGACAGACCGGTGCATGGAAACCGCGTGTCCTGATGGATCGAGAGCGACAGGATGGGCACGGTTGTACCCACGGTCTTACGTTTCCAGGTCTGGAAACTGGAAACTTCAGTGGTGGGGGTAGGTCGCCTAGTGAAGTTGTGTGTAAGTCATCTAATAGCCACTAGAGTCGTTGCGATCGATGTTCTCGCGATGGCGAGGGACGCCGGAGGCCGAGGGGGATATCTGTCATATGAAATTTGGCGGAATGGTTTTGTGTCAACTTCGTAGTTTCGACATTATGGGTTCAAATCTCCGTGCCCTTAAGTTTTTTTTTAATTCTTTCACGATAATAATGTGATAAATGTTTTAAATAATTTAAGACTATAAATTAATAAAATATGTAGATATATAAAATAAATACGAGTTTTTATTCTGAAAATTAAAAACAAATAAAAATATCTTTTTATATGTTTATTTTTATTTTTAATTAATCTCAAACACAATCGTGGAAACAGATATCTCCAGGTTCTATGTAGCTGAAGCTAGTAGCGGGCGTTAACAGCGAAACGTCTCAAAAAAGCTCAGTGGCCGATAATAATTAGCTACTACAATACGTTCGTACCCCCCGAGGAACCCACATGACATTTGGCCCTGTCAGCGAGACGTTTCGCTGTTATAACGCCCGCTACTATAGCTTCAGCTACATAGAACCCGGAGATATCTGTTTCCACGATTGTGTTTGAGATTAAAAAACTTTTTGAAATATGACGAAGTGGTAATGTCGAGACTACGAAGTTGACACAAAACCATTCCGCCAAATTTTATATGACAGATATCCCTCCGGTCTCCGGCGTCCCTCGCCACCGCGCGAACATCGATCGCAACGACTCTAGTGGCTATTAGATGACTTAAACACAACTTCACTAAGCGACCTACCCCCACCACTAGAATTAGAGGTAGTTTCCAGACCTGTATGTAAGACCGTAGTTGTACCCCCTTGTGCAAGTTCTTTTCTTTTCCTTCCTAGATAAGCTTTCGAACCATCGGCCGCACTCTCGGCTGGGGGCTCCAAAGAAAGAAGAGATAAGGGGGGCACGTGGGCGCGAGCGCGCCCGCGCGCGCGCTTGCTGCTCGGGGAGAGGGAGGACCCACGCCGCCGGTCGGCGAACGCAAGCGATATATGAAGGCGAAACTCGCGCACGTCGCCCAGAAACTCTCTCACGTGGTGTGCACCACTCGTGGATAGCGTAGGAAGTGCCGGTCCACCGCTTCTCGCGTTCTTTGACATATCCCGGGGGTGTTCTTCGAATTTCCCTTTCCACATCGTGCGAGTTGAACACATCGCGACACCGTCGAGGGTACGCAGGGGCGGGAGGAAGTCGCCGAGGAGGTTCCCGCCTGAGGACCGTCGACACAAATCGACTCGTCCTTTGTCGTCTTTGGAGAACATCGATCTTCTCAGGGAGATCGAGGGTAGTTCGAAGTGGTGAACCGGAAGTGTCGAGGAGCGATCTGTTATCAGAGTGACCATGAGCAAACCGTGGAAAGGTACGTGGCGCATAGGAACTATTGAGTATCAAGGGGAAGGTTGAAGGGAGCTTTAAGATGTGTTGATATGCCGGTGATTAAATATTCCTTGTATCGAGGGATTACATCGGAGGTGTCGTATCGAGGATGAAAAGACGAGATTGTGCTAGATGGACATGATTAATTATTTCTAAATCGCAATTAGATTTAAATATTTAATTTTATTACGGTGTGTAGAGCTTGATTTTAATAGATTTATCTTATATGCATTTATCCGATTAGATCTAATCAAGAATAGATAGGACTTTGCTAAGTGGACTAGCTATAGATAATCGAAAAACTGCAGCACAAATTTAGTAAAAATTTTCTAAGCTGTGGATATTTGATGAAATATAAACAGAACAGGTGCTGTAATTATATACATTCGCGTTTCTATAAAAAAATTATTAACAATTAGATCGGGAATGGAGTCCAAACCTTTTAAAAGTGCCGTAACGACGCGATAAAGTTTACGCAAGAAAACTTTTTGTTGTTATTTTACGGTTGGATTTTTATCTCGACCGTGCCGTATAAAAAAAAGGAAGTAGCTGATCAATGATAATGTTACATGCAAGAACGAGATTCAAGATAGTTCGTCGTGACGATGCATGTAAGCCAAGATATACGTCGCATTGTTAGCTAGATAGTAAATTACATAGGCAAACCGCGTGCGATCCTGTTATTGAAACCCAAAACATATGACCGATATATACATATAAGGCGTTACGAAAGAGTCACATAACTTTTATCATTCGCAATCTTTTCTTCTTTTAATTTAAACTTTATTTTTTAACCAAATTCAATCGTCTTTATCCGTGACTTTAGGTTTCTAAACATCTTAAGTGTTTGCAGCACCAAATCTTGAAAATAATTTGAAAGAAAGAGAGTACTTTTTAAACTTATAAACTGGACATGCTATAAGTTTTAAATATAAAATAAATATAAATAATTAATCAAATAAATAGAATTAAAAATTAAATATTGAAACAATTTATATATTAAATATGCAATATAAATTAAAAAATGCGCAAGTTTTGCATAAAATTAAGATCTAAAATAGAAATATTCTATAAATCAATGGGTACTTAAAAGCACGTTTAGCAATTAACATTTATAGAATTATCATATTCGCGGACGAATATATCGTTTCGCAATGGTCGGCCTCCTTAAAAGTAGTCCGATATTTATATAGATATTTCGGGAAATTCCTCGCAATAATGTGCCGGACATGACTTAACTTTTATCTTGAATTAATATCAAACACATTAGTTCGGACATTACACATTACACGTTATCGCAGACGCCTTTTAATCGCGCCTTTCAATCACAATTTTGCAATCCATTCCACTACACTCTAACAGGCGATTGGACACATGTTTTTTGTGTATGATATCTTGATAAGGGTGCAATAAGAATTCGCTAACTTCCCTCTTGTATATTCGCTCATCACACACTCTTTTTATTTAATTAATTTAAGTCGCGAATTGGTAAATTGAGTTATTAACCAATAAATAAAGTTTAAATAAAGAAATTAATTACTATGAAAACTATGATTAAATTACATAGTAATAAACTAAATTGCAAATTAACAAAGAAATAGTAAATAAAATACAAATTTACGGAAAACGTAATTAATTCAATAGAGTGTACGTTAAAAAATTACAGTCTAAGTCTAAATTAATAAATCATAAATAAATTACAATCTAATGCAATAGAGATAATAAAGGTAAGATTTAAATTAACAATCTACAAACTTTTTCATTACGTTACAATCTAAACAAATCTGTTTTAATTGCACCTCTTAATTTCGCCTCTTCTTATTTCTCTTTAGCTCATCATAAGTGTGCAGAAAGCGCAAGAAACGCGCATTGTGAAATTGTACGAAAGTTAATTTTCTTAAACAAGTAGATTGTACCACCGTTGCGAAGATTTAAGTTATACGAAAGTTAGACGTAGATTAATTTCTTCGAGTTCTTCGGGAAATGGATCGGATCGCAGCTGGAGCTGATCGACTTTCGGATTTTCTTTTGCAGGCATGAAGGAGTTCGTTGGCCTGGAGGAGGTCACCAAGCTCGACTTCCTGGTGATGCTGTTCGCCGAGATCCTGGGCACGTTTCTCCTGGTCCTCATAGGCACCGCATCCTGTATCTCGTGGACAACCACGATGCCGCCGAGTGTCTTGCACATCGCATTTACCTTCGGCCTCGCGGTGGCAAGTTTGGCACAGGTGAGTCACCATTGTCGTCAGTAAAAATAAATGTAATAAACGTAATAATAAGTGATAAACGTAATAAGTGTAAAATAAACGATTCTACATAAAAATATAATAATTAATAGTAAAATTGAATATTAAACTAAAAAGTATACAAAAGAACTCTAAATGTAGTAATCTTAATTTCGTTAAAAAAGTATGTACGAAAAAGATACAAATTTAGAAATTTCATGCATGAATTT
This sequence comes from Temnothorax ravouxi, assembly GCA_030770255.1. Classification (NCBI taxonomy): domain Eukaryota; kingdom Metazoa; phylum Arthropoda; class Insecta; order Hymenoptera; family Formicidae; genus Temnothorax; species Temnothorax ravouxi. The sequence goes on from JASTWP010001064.1 coordinate 75,849, forward strand.
AGAATTTATCTTTATCGTAATTTAATTAAGATTTAAATAGAATTTAAATCAGATTTTTCTTTTCTAATTTTAATCGTAATATGTGATAGATAACAACTGTGGCGGTAAATGATTTATAATAGATAGCTTAGTGAATACTTGTGATAAAAATTGATTAAACGGATTTGCCAAAAATATTTTTATGCATTGAAAAGTGGAAGTCGTGTTAGAATTACGAGTTCTTCTTATTTTATCTTGATCTTCGAATATTTTGTCTGCTTGAGTATATTTCTGTCGAAACAAATAGTTTCTATATAAAAGATATTTTTAGAAAACTGTGATAGGAATATTGCATAAACACTCCAATTAAGATTTGCTCGCTCAATGAAATACATTACGTTCCACATGAATTCTTATCTTTGCTCGTAAAAAACGTAATACGTACGCGAATACTCGGCTTCCCTTGAATTCGCTTCCTTGAACATTTTCTTCTTTTTATTTCCCAGTTTATACAAAGAAATATACAATTTGAAATTTATCTTTTGTCGATTAATAATCAATTTAATAATTTACGGACATATACTTTTTGCAATAAATAATGGATTGTACGTGATATGTTTGAAAGCTAAACAACAGCGGAATATATAACTGAAGCTAAATATATAACGTCATATATCTCACATTATAAATTATTGTACGTCCCACGTAATATACAGTATACGCGTTTTAAATTATAGAATTGCAATTTAAAAGAGTAATTGTCGACTAATAGCTGCTGTCTTACGCAACAATGCACAAAGCAAAAATATTTTCCATTAATTACAGTCTGGACGTTTCCATATTTAATCCGCGTCACAAAAACATTGCGAGACATATAGATATTATATAACGCATATATTTAAAAATATATTTATAACAATTTGGGAAAAATATATTTTTATTTGGGAAATATTAAAATCAGACAAAACTGAGGAACTTCGCGTGACGTAGAGGGATTCTAAAAATATCAAAAAAAGATTAGCATTATTCTCCGCGAGGACATTTCAATCGTTCGCTCGGACATCTGCATTTAACGGTGACACGCGTATATGAGAAACAAGCGCGTATAATCACCTCGCTTTACGTCATGATTAGTAATTAATTAACATACCTCGTGATTTAACCTTTCTTTTTTCCGCAAAGCGCCTCTCGCGCGAACTTGCTTTTCGATCCACCATATCGATCATGTTTACATTTCGAATATTCGTTGATTTCGTTGAATGGATTGGAGAGACGCGCTTCTTGAAAATAAATTATGTACAAAGTAAAAAAAAGTGAATTCCGGAGAAATTTTATTAAGCGTGCTTTTTACATTCTAAATAAATAATAAATAATAAACGATGACTCGCTTTTTTGTCGCTATACAATAAGATTTGTGCAGAACTGATTATATTGGTGATTGACACTTAATTCCTTCTACAATTTTTAAAATTGATTTTATGTGTCGACTCATCTCAATATATATTTAAAATATAATTCAATACACACGCTTTTCCAACACACCATATTTCGAGCATTCAAAACGGGGATTCCATTCACCTCGATTAAATTTCGCGACCCGTCTAGTCACTCTTACTCTCGTTCCATGAATTGATCTTTCTACAGGCTAATGTAAGAGGTTCGACACGTCGCATTTTATGTGATGTAACCTTTCTTTTATTAATGTATACTTTAAAATACACTTTAAATAATATTTAAATAAAATATTGAGAGAAGAAAAAATAAAAAATTTAAATTTAGACTGATATCGTTTGATCGCGAATTTTCTTTATAAGAAAAATCGCCGACAATATTTCGGTCGTTCTTACGCTAATCTGCTTATGTAAAGCGTGAAGTATCTCAATCGAAATCGCAACGTTCCGCAAAGGTTTAAAGAGGAAAAAAGATAAGATAACCACCGGTAGAGAACGAGGTAATCGTTGATCGCGTTTCGATCAGGTACCGCGGAGGATATGCTCGTCTGCCACGCGGTATCGCATATGATTCTCTCGCGAGTGATTAATTCTTATCGGTAGCGATCGTCTGAAATGCCTCATTACGAAATCGCAAAATCATCATTCGCCGAGAGCCGTTTTTCTCGATTGCAATTTTCGGCGTTTTGTACATGTCGATTGCTCTGTCGTTTCAATCCTTTTATCTTTTTTTCACATCTTGTATTATGAATCAAAAGAGAAAAAAAGTAAAAAAAAAAGTATGCATTATACGTACATATACCTAATAACAAAACAAAAATGTAGGAAAATGTGGGACAGCGATATTAAAACAATTAATAGATAATAATTAATAATGAAATATAATAAGAGAATTTTTAATTAATAATTAAATAATTAATTAATTAATAGTATTATATAGCTAAAATATAACTAATCAAAATATTAACGCTTTTTTTCTATTTTTACGCTTTATGAGTGAAAATACTTCAGAGAATTGTAAGCATTTAAAAGACATAAGCAAAAATGGTTTTAGAAGTCAAATGATCTTTAGAATCGTCCAGAGGCAAATTTTCGTAACAAGTTTCTCACAATATCCGCGCACTCCTGCTACGAGTGCACTCTCGACGATATGCGATTGCACGGGCAAGACCGGATCGCTTGCCTGTTCATTGAGACGGATAAATAGACGAGAAGGAAGGGCGAGGGGAATCATCCTTAAATCGCGCTCGCGGCTCGTCCTTTCGAATTCGCGGACTGACCTCGTCCTCGAAACAGTTTATAGCGCGCTGCTCTGTCGACACGCGAACTTTCGGACCGAAGCGGCCGGGCCGATTTGTGAAGAGCACTTGCGCGGCCTCCTTTGTATCAATCAGAATCCACGCGACGCGATCACGAGGAGATGAATGGTCACTTCGTTAACGGGCTGAAATATTTTTTCGCTGACGATTCGTGGCCGGGCGTGGGAAGCCCAGGATAAATTGTCGTTTCCCCGACTCGAACTTCGTTAGTGGACATAGTCGAAAACGAAAGCAAAAGAATAAGATGGTTGTTATAATTAGCAGAACAGGATAAACATCGTTACAACAATGTTAGCTTAATTAATTTAACGGTGTGTCTTTTCTCTGAAAAGAATAAAAAAAACTCTCCCTCTCATATATATAAATTAATTAACATTAAGATCAAAATTAATAAGATAAATAAAATTAAATAGTACAAAATAATCAATAATATTAGCAAGCTATGAACAGATTGTATTTTTCTAAGATACATTTAATATCATCTAATCACAGCGATTGACGCATTTAATTTTCCTCTTTTCGAGACCAGTCTTCTTAAAAACTGCATATATGTACACCGATTGTCCGTCGTGCCGCGATCATTTTTCCCCGCGCTCGATCTGTTTTCCGCCATGTCCATCTGTGCCTCTCGTAAAAGGATTGTGAACTTCGGCTTAGTAGCGGCGACGTTTTAATTGACACACGCGAACGCACATGTGTGGGCCGCCCGGGCCCCGCGTGGTGGTAGGGTAAATAAGGCCGCCGGTTCGCCCAAGGGGGTCTAACTCCGTCCAGAGATGGTGCAATTGTGCCCCGGGGGCTTCTGACAACCTACTCGAGAGATCCGGAGCTGGAGCTCGAGAAAGACTAGCGCTCACTATTATCCCGCCTGTGCGTATCACCCTTTTGACTTCACTTTCCGACAGCTCGCGGCGCGGATATGACTGTATGGTGCTCTAAAAATCGCGCGAAGAATTTTATCTTCTCCCTAAAAAAAGAAAAATAGACAATGAGATCCGAACTCGATTTTTAATTGAGAGCGACGTTTGAGAGAATGATAGCAGAGGGGTTTTAAAATATCTCTTCTTTTGAAATCTTAAGAAATTGATCTCTTGAAGTAAAGCCTCGAAGTAAAAGTCTGACAAGATTAGATTTAACTTTTTCAAAAGTTGATTTTAGTTTATAAAATTTATAACATACCTATCTGAATTATTTCATTAAAGAAAAAACTTTTTTACTGCTTTTTAGAACTGTTTCAGGATTTTTAAGGATTTTAAAAATAAGTAAATTGAAGTCAAAAAACAATAAATTTATCTTATATTAAAACATAAGTTTCACGATTTATTTAACGATCCTATTTTCCAGTAAAGAATCTCGCACTTTCTCAAATTCTATGCGATACGTATCCCTTTTACGATAATGCGTATTTTTATAAGCTTTTGACAAATTAATGTTCTGGCGCTAGAGTTTAAAACGACACCCTTCTCCCTTCAACTCCAACATCCAATTATATCTTAATCGTACCGTAATCGTCTTACAGCATCGTTTAGCCACGCGTCTCTTCAAACAGGCGACTCAATCGAAAATTCTCCACTCGAGATCTAAGACGCGTTCTCGATCCAACAGCTCCATTCAGAACGAGAAATGAATGCCAAAAGTCTCTCTCGCTCCAACAGGCGGTATTGTCTCCGATGTTAGCGATAGGTTTTGTTACACCAATCGCTTTGCACAGCCGGCGTGAGGAACAAACGTTGATGACATCTGTGTAACCGCTTATTATTTATAGATCGATTGTTTCTTTCTCTCTCTCTCTCTCTCTCTCTCTCTCTCTCTCTCTCTCTCTCTCTCTCTCTCTCTCTCTCTCTCTCTCTCTCTCTCTCTCTCTCTCTCTCTCTCTCTCTCTCTCTCTCTCTCTCTCTCTCTCTCTCTCTCTCTCTCTTTCTCTATCGTGGAATAAAAGTTATAATTTATACAAGTGCGCTGTGCACAACCGATCGTCGCTGAATAAGACTTGGCGAAGAAACGTTAAGTGGCTTTTCTCTAGGCAGTAAAAAAGACAGAGACAGAGAAACTTGAACAAACGACGTATTATGGAGTAGCGCTGAAAAAATATATGAAAGAGTCCGTGTGTTTATCGAGATGAAATAATTGTACAAGATAATTGTCGTGGATCTAGTGCGCGATGAGAGATCTCATAGCACACCGCTTGCGCATCAACAGCACAGCACGTGGATTGGATATAACCGCTTACGGTTATTAAAGGAATACGTCAATATATATATATATATATATATATATATATATATATATATATATTATTGGGAATTAAGATTGATAATCGTGTTTTGACATTTTCGTGTTCCACATAAATAAAAAACTTAATTCAAATCCAATGTGATATTTTTAATAGAATTTGGACAGAGAAATATTGAATGTCATCTTTCATGTATGTATAACGTCAATATTCAAATTGGAATTTAATATATTTGCGCAATTTAATATATTTGTGATTTGCTCGCAAAAACTTGTTATTAATATAACAGTTATTAATACAAGGTAACGATCATCTTTCTCTTTTTTTTACTTAGACCTTTTTTGTTTGCGTAATAATTCTTATAATGGACCGTAAATAACATCCGTTCGTGAGTATGCTAATATTTCTTTTAGAGATTAATACGCGCTCGTGAAACGTGTATTCTTCCACGCGACACGGGTGTTCCCGAGATGTATATAAGTAGGCCCGGTAAAAAGCACGAGAGCCGTCCGCGTCGTGCACTTTTCATTAGCTTGCGAAATCCCGCAATTTGCCGCGATTAAAATCGTGCTACCTCGCGTCGCACTCGGTGACACTCCTCTTTTTCTACTTCTTCGATATTTCAAATTTATTCGACACGTAGTCGTCATTCGTTTTCCTAAATTTTGTTTTCGACCATCTTATGAAACTAAATCAAACAAATTATTAAATATTTATCGATCTTTTCTGAACTTCAGATTTCTTTGATTTAGCTTCATTGAAATCTAATATTAATTAGAATTTTTAAATTTCTCTTCTAATAAAATCTAATTATAATTAAAATTTTTGCAAATATTGTTGTCTAATTAAAATTGTACAAATCTTTTTCAATTTTAATGAAAGTTTTTTCATTTTTCTTTAATTTGAAGAAAAATTGCCTACACAGAAAAATTTTAATTATAAGTATTTATTGTATATATGATTGCAACAAGTATCTACTTATTAAAAACAACAAAAATTTAATTGGTCAATTTATCGATTTGGAGAAAACTAAAATCTCACTTCGACGATTAATAATATTGGTTCACAATCCAACGAATTTGGACTTCGCGAGAGAGAGAGAGAGAGAGAGAGAGAGAGAGAGAGAGAGAGAGAATAAAGAGCAGCTCACGAAAAGTTTGCGCAAACGTTATTATTAAAATCCCCTCGTGCACTTGCAACTTCGTGCAGTTCAACCATTCCTCATTCTACGTTCTACCGTCTTTTTTGCGCGGGCCGGTTAAGGATGGCGATATAAAAAAAAAGAAAGAAAGAGAGAGAAGAAAGAAAGGGACGTCGCGCAAGAGAGGAGGTCGAAGGACGAGAGAGCGAGGAGAATGGGAAGAGCACAAAGTGAGAAGATGAAAGAGAGAGAAGAATGATAGACGGAGAGAGAGGGGAGGGAGGAGGAAACGCAGATCTGCAAAGTCACAGCCGATCCTGTTCTGTTCGAATGCAAATCGCACGCATCTCGCCCCGCATTATACGCAAATGCGCGGCACTTGAGAGCGCGCGAGGCGAGAAGAGCGAGAGCACAGCTTGCTCTTGCGCAACGCGAGATGCAACAGCAACCCGCTCGAATCGTCGGAAAACACAGGCCGTTGATGGTGTCGTTAAACGAGAGGAGAGATCCTAGAGGAGATCTCTTCGACAAATTGCGATTTTTAGCCGGCCTTATTAAGTGTCTCGATAATCTTATGACAATTAAAGCTACAATCTAAAATTCTGCCCATTTTGCTTTGACTTATCTTGACTTGCATAACTGAGACACTAAAATGTCAGTCAATCAAGAAAAGTCAAAATAGAGATTGTAAAAACAGATTGTGGCTTTAATTATCGTACAAGATTAATAATTAATAATTTAAAATTAACGCGCGTGTCTTGGCAAAAAGTACATTTTTTTTAGAGGATATTCTTCCCTAAACCAAGCGCGCGCGTAAATTAATATTTCAGCAATTTCAATTTTGTCAGTGTAATACATTATGTTTCATTCAATTAAATTGATGTTTGCTCTGCTCAAGCCCGTTTGATTAAAATTTCATTTTTAATTCAATTAAGCCAGTTAGACGTAATTAGACGAGTAACGATGTCAAAGTAAATGACGGGCGCAATTAGTTAAACTAAAAAGATTTCGAAATCACAAAGGAGTGACTTATTAATTATCCGCACGCGCGGATGATAAGCATCTGGGTCTGCACATGCACGTCTGCACGCGTACTAATTTTTGCGACGAACAAAAAGTATATCCCCGCCATTATCTCGTGTTTTAGATCGCTCGTCTCTCGCAGTTTTCAGAGCGAGATAAACACGCAACGAGAGCGAGATCCTTATACATTTTCCGTTTGTTATAGCATATATGACGTCAAATTAATGATCTCACTTTCTCGAGAGATTCATAAGATTATTAATTTATGATGACTCGCTAATCATTCCGTTGAAAGATATCTCTCGCACAGTTTTAATGCCGCTTTATATTCTATTACCGTTCATTTCGCGGATTTACGCTTTGGCGGATTTGTGCAATATGTGCCGTGACCGCGCCGCATTGTTTTCTTTCGGAAGAATTTGCATAAAACTCGTATGCCCGCCAATATTGATTTTAGAGCCGGGCCAAGGCTTTCGACACATTTAAGTTTCGATACTTCATTTTCTCCCGGGCCTTACGATCTTGCGTCACGCGCGTTTCTGCGACTCTTTTCGGCAAGTCCGTCATATTTTCCGAAACAGTTCGTTATATTTTCCGAAATTTTACTTGCGACGATCTCGTTTAGAAATCATATGTGAGATAAAATTCATAATAAATTTGAACAAAATGCAGATTGCCTCATGTTAAACAGTTTAAAAATATATACCCAATGCACTTTTAAATTTAATACACAATAAACAATATATGAATAAAATAAAATAACATACAAATCGGACGTATGAAAAATAAAGACAAGAAAGCTCAAATTTCGATGAAAAAATAATATTAAAGTCTAAAATTATAAAAACAATACAAATATTTTGTCGGAAGACATAAAAAATTCAAAATTTTAATATTGTTTTCTCACCTTAATATCTCGTATAGTTTGTCAATCTTTTCTGTCGCGCACGCCTAAGATATAAGATAAAAGAAGAAATCAATGAAGCGATTCAAAAGCTTCAGCATGACGCAATAAAATGGAAAAGGATGATTACGGTTGGAGTGTATGAGCAAGCAAGAATATCTGGAATAGGATTTATCTAAGACAAAATCTGACTCCTGCGGTAAGAACGGCGTATCCTTCGGCAAACATTAGAGTCATCTTGCTGGGGGCCTTTATGGGCCCCGAGAGGGACCGCTCCCTCGTGCACGCGGCGTTCGTTGCGTAAGGCAGGCCCACAGGCAAAAGATCATTGTCCTACGCCTTGCAGCTCGTGTGCGTCACGCAGCCCAATTACGTCTCTACACGCAGGCCCGCACTGGAAAGGATCAGGAGAGATTGATGGATCCTAGAGATTGATGGGCCTGATACTCGCGCCAATCGTAATGCATCTTTAAATTATTTAATCGCAGATATGTTACTCGAAGAAATTCAAGACGAAAGGAAAATTTGGCCGGCAAATAAACTCGTTTAACAAAATAATTATATTATGTTGCGCAATAGCTACATCATAATTATGTAATTTAGAAGCAAACTTTAAGGTGTATATTAATCATTTATTACTCAATTATAGTTAATGAAATATTTTATGTAGTTAAAATGATGTAGCTAAAAATAAATTCGACAAATGCTAATAAGAGATTAAAAATTCTTTTAGTTTCTATTGTTAATTAGCAATTATTAATTATTATTCAAATATTTTATTTTTAATTGCTATTGTCCTTGTCGATTAATGAAATCAATTAATCAACTAATTTTTATTAATTTTTTATTAATGTATGTTATACTATGATATACAGAAATAATTCAGATTAGGCTCTTTCTTTCTCTTTCTTTCTTTTATTTCTTTTCTATCTCTCTCCGAAGAGTTTGCGGATCCGATCCTGCGGCTTCGCGCAGCAAGAGTGCCGCCGACAGCGTGTACAAATTTGTAACGGAACAGCGGGGCCAGACACCTTACGGTAATTATACTGACAATAAGTTGGCGGAGCCTATTATTATTTAATGCTCGCGCTCCGTCGTATTTAACTCTCGAACGAGTCGACGGACGATGACGGTCCGTGTCTCTCGAAAAGGAGAGAGAGACGCGTAATTTGCATCGTAAATTTGCACGCATCTCGTTAATGCTGGATCCCTCCGATCCTTCTCGCGTTATTGGTGTGAAACACTTTCTCGACGTCTCAATCTCATTTCTTTTCGCGCTACTATTTATTATCATTAATATCTTAGGTTTCACGGCACTTATCACGATCGTGATTTGAATCGTACGAAAATATATATATATATATATATAACGATGGAATTTATCTTGACGTTTCATTTAAATATTTTAAATTAATTGTCCAATGCGACGCATCGGAAATCGAATGGACGTACATAAATAATTCGCAGCTAGAATGCCACATATCAATTTATCATTTATAGTTAGTTCATATCGCTGGTATCATACCGCAATATTTCGCTATTGTTCATGCAGTTTCGAAAGAATAATAAAGTTGAAAAGGGTCAACAGCTCTCATGGGATCGGACACTTTTTCCATTTCACGCACGCGCTCACGGTTTCGAGAGTCCCTTGTGGTTTAACCGCGAATTCAGTATCAGCCTTCGACCTCCGTCATTTGGATGACAATAAGAGATGATCCGCCACGGAGGAGACAGTAAAGTGATTCAAGGCGATCAGCTTTGCCTATATATCATCGTATATTCTACGGACGTATTTCTGGAATAATTTACCGCGCGCGAGATCCTCCTTGCACCTGTTCGCCGCTAATTCGTAACGAAGTTTCAGCAACGCGTGTCACACGTGCACGCTTGTTTGCGCGAAAAAGGAACGTGGCACGTGCACGGCGAATATGCATCTTCAGGTTCGGATTTATCCCGTCCGCGATGAGTTTCGTCGACGATAAGAAAGCGGGAATACGATTATAATAATGCATCGAAAATGTACGCGGTTTCATTATTCTATTTTATTTCGGTATTATGTATTATGTAGTTATATTATGATGCAATTCTATTGTTTTGTAATTCTAATTACTATCAAATTCTATTACTACCATATTTCATATTTATTAATAATCGCCTCTTATTGTGACCGTTATTTGATCATACTTTATTTTATTACATTTCAGTATTCATACAGAAAGATGAAGAGATATTATAAAGACTAATCCAGGATTATTTGTGTAAAGTTGCCTTTCCTTATAGTAGAGAAAAACGCGACGATTGCCGCATTGATATCCCTTTTTTTATTTTATTATTCTTTCTTTTATTATTCTGGTTCATCATTTATTTCTCGTCGAACAGTCTGCAACAGCTCGCGGTATTATCTCCTTTAAATCCGCTCCTGCGCACTTTGCAGACGGGAGCGTATGACCACGGGCTGTGGGTCGTAAGGCCCCGAGGGCGCGAAACCGCAAGATAATTCGAGATTGTGCGACTTACCGGTGTGCCGGAACGGATGTTGGAAATTAATATTATTTTTCGTTCGATCTCTAATTTAAGAACGTTAAAGAAACCGCGTGAAGAACCCATGCGGGGAGTCCGATAATCGATTAAAACGACTGTCCCGAGAAACTCGGAATGAAAAATTACCACATTTTTTCAGTTAGTTTCGCTGAAAGTGAAGATTTATTATCTGCGTAGGTTTTCGAACAGCCGCATTTGACTGTCCAAGAAACTTTATACTGGAACTTCTGTATTTTTCACTTATAATTTCACCGAAAGTGCGAATTTAAAAATCCGAAATCGTAAGATCTGCGTGGGCTACGATCCGGCTTTTGAATATATAGCCACATTTCACTGAAATGAGTCTCAAAGAAATTTTGAACAGGATTATCGCTTAATTTCCACTTACTTTCCATTTTATTTTATCGAAAGATGAACTAAAGATCGAAAAATCCGAGATTGAGAGACAAGTAAGATTTGCGACCAACACAACCAGTGATTTCAACCAATCACATTTAATCGCTGAGAAATACGAAGCAATCACACAATGGCTGAGAAATACAAAGCATCTCGAAATAGGTGCGCGAGGGCAAAATAAGTCAAAATAAGAACCGCCGAGATACGTGCAAATTTCGCGCGGGCATCCGGGGGTTCGTTTATTGCTTTTCTCGGAACAACGCCGCGAAGACAAGGTCGATGAGTCGCGGAAAGTGGCATAACTTTCCCTTTTAGGGCGCGCTTTAAATATGACGAGTTTTATGCCTATACGGGGGCCCAAGCGGATTCACGCGTCGCGTGAGTAGGTACGTGTCACTTAAAGCCGTAAGACACGAGGATTTTTCATCTCATCTGGCAATCCGCAAGGCCAAGTCGTACGGTCCCGCTTATGTGGAATCCGCGCGCGCACAAAAAAATCTGTCTCTCCCGTTTACCCCGTCGGTCCCGGCCGGCGTTTCAATGGCGAATCAATTCTCGGTCAAAATCTTTTATTAAGGAGACTCTCATTAAAGAGAGGCTCTCGTTAAAGTTAAAAGTGGCCGCCTCAGGGACACCCTGTACATTTGTTAGCGATACTTTTTCTTTCCCGCGAATAACTCATCCATCGATCGAATCTTCCGACGAGTTAATTTCCCCGGCGAATTTTAAATAAACGGTGGCGCAAATTCGGGATACCTCTAGCGCGATGCCTCGACGGGATTCGCAGCGGGAATTGTCGAAAATCGCGGATCGGTGAGCGAGTGTGTTGACGGGGACCGAGAGGATTGAGAGAAATAAAGGGACAAAAGAGAAGAGAGAGAGGAACACTTGCGTAATCGTGCGGTCGGCGCATATGTGTGCCGATCGCTCGCGGCGAGCCGAGACCTTGCCGGCGTGCATGAGAACTGGGCCGCGGCGCGGTGCGTCGGAGCCCGCGTCGTATTCCAGGCCCAGTGGGCCCAAGCCGAGGGACTTAGACGAGTCCAGCGAACGACGCCGCGGAATCTGCAGAGTCTCGCGTGCCGGATTAATCCGAGGAATTCCGTAATTAAGATGCACCTGTAAGATGCACCGAAAAAAAAGGGTATTGCTTTTGTATCATTCCAAGATAATTATCCAATATACCTATAAGGTTTTTTTTTATTAAATTGATTCATTTTAATGAATATCGTTGTACGTTATTTGTAAAATAATTTATTATATACGCGTGCAAAATAAGATCGAAACGTACATGTTTGCGTAAACACGAAAAGGGCATCACGTTCGTTTGTATTGATTGTTTTCCAGGTGCTATTGACACATTCTGGTGTAGCTAGGAATTTTTATCGAACTATCGTTTTAATGCACGTCTGATATGTTATTTGCAACAAAGTAGTCGATTATTGCGTGCACGTTAAGTCTATATGCGACTTATATCGTGCGCTACAATCGCGTTTTGAACGACTTTATTATTAATGCAAAATGCGCTAATACCAGGTGGAAGTTTACCAGCAATTTGCGAAATGAGCTTACAAGCGGACATTACAAGTAATTTGTGTGTGCAAATTGCGCACGTGAATTAGATCGGTTTGCGTTTTATCTGCTACGGCCACCACCTGCTATCGATTAGCAACCACACGCAATGTCACTATATAAATCAAACATCGACTGCTCTGGATGCATCGCGTTTACGCCCCGGCTTGAAGGCTCGTGTCCACAGATACCTCGCATATACTTGTACAACTGTAGCGGAACCTAGAATTATCCCAGACAACACGTATGTCCCAAATCGGGACATAAGACGTCATATGTCCCGATTTGGGACACTATGTTCACTGGGATATTTTTGTTTATCGTCTGTCCGACTATTTTTTACTTTATTATTCGCATTAATTTAAATACAACGCGTTTTTATTGAGATTCTCTCGCAAAATAGTCTTAGACTCCAAAGCAGATCGCTCATCCAGCTATATCTACGAGAAGGTCGGGCACTCGAGATCATTTCGAGTCGTCCATGCGAGCTCTGCGTAACTATATGCCGAATACGTAAAGGGAATTCACAAGCAGGCGTTACACCTTGCGTTACACACATACACACGGTGCAGGATTGTCAAAACGCGGCGACGTTGATCGTTGAGAAACTGTCCGAGATAAATTCAAGAAATGAATTTTGTCTTTTTCTCTCTCTTTTTTTCCCTACTCCTCTTCGGGCGTGAGACCGCGCAATTGCGAAAGTGAGGCTTTAGAAATTTTCTCACGGCCCGGGTTTTATTAGCAAGTTCGCCGATCAAGAAATGGATCGTAAACCACTCCCGCGATGGTTTCTAATGCTGGAAGATTCGACACGACGATATAGCGTGATATAATTATAATCATAACTGACAAAGTAAGGATCTTTAAAGTTATAAATGTAAAATTACAACGAAAGGATCGTATCTTATTTCCTGATCTATGCATTTCCGTTTGTGCGGGTTATCATGTTACTGTTTAGTTTTATAAGAAAAAAAGCGCGGAAAATTGTAAAAGATTATTATTACCCTGTTAACGAGATGTTACAATATCTCTTTTCTATTTTTAGGTTCTAGGACCGATTTCCGGCTGTCACGTAAACCCGGCTGTGTCGTTCGGTCTGCTGATCAGCGGAAATTGCAGTCTTCTCAAAACTATCAGTTACATCGTCTGCCAGTGTTGCGGCGCTATTGCGGGGTCCGCTGTTCTCAATGTACGTAGAATTTAAAAGTTTACTGCGATTAATTTTTTTCTAATTCAAGAAAATTAATCTAAATATATAATAATTTCAAGATCGATTTCCATATCTCCTAAAAAAATTCTCCGAATGCACAAAAACCGACCAGATTAGATAGCAATTTAATAAGTTTCGTATTATTTAATCTCCGATTCTTATTATTTAATTAGGCCATGAAAATGGGATTATTAAAAATTAAATTCTTTCTTATTTTACTAGTTGGAATTATTTAGAGCTTAAATCACTGAATACCGTTGACTGCGTTGTATAAGTTATAAAACGCAACACTCGGGGAGATCGCGTCGGCGCGTCGCGCGTCCGACGTTTTCATTTAAGCGCGCTTATGTTCCTTAAGGCCATTGCACGTAACCAAGTTTTAGTTTTAATCGTAAGGCCGTAAGAAAATAGACCAATCACACTCGATTATTCTTCAAGCGCGAGGAGAATAATCGACTACTGTGATTGGTCTATTTTCTTACAACCTTACGATTACGACTAAAACTTTGTTACGTGCAATGGCCTTTACACGCGCGGCGTAATCACAATGATCGTCCGGCCGAAGCGTGAAATTGATCGTTGATAGCCTGTCATTTCGATTTGGCGCGGGGTCTCGTAAGTGCCTCGTCTTACCCGTATCAATTAAATCGCCGTTGCGCAAGGTCAAGGTCCGCCTCTTTTCCCCGGTCTCTCTCTCTCTCTCTCTCTCTCTCTCTCTCTCTCTCTCTCTCTCTCTCTCTCTCTCTCTCTCTCTCTCTCTCTCTCTCTCTCTCTCTCTCTCTCTCTCTCTCTCTCTCTCTCTCTCTCTCTCTCTCTCTCTCTCTCTCTCTCTCTCTCTCTCTCTCTCTTTCTTTCTCTCTCTTTCTTTCTCTCTCTTTCTGATCAACCGTAACATCTATTACATCAGAAACTGGTCGCGGCCGACCAGCTGCATCACGCGCGAGGAGACAGCAGGGCACGTGCGTGCATGCGTGCATGATAGTATTTTGCGTATCCTTTTATTAATCCAGTCAAATTAGACATTTGGGCTCGGAAGTGAAAAGAGATTTATGAAACCTTTTTAGGGTTGTTGGGGGGATGTAGAAGAGCTTATTTCTGAGTTTTCGGGTTAATCGGACTGATGGGTTTTTAAGGGGGGGAGGGGGAATGAAAAATTTCGTTTTTTCGCAATAACTCGGTGAATTTTGACCGTACATGATTGACTAACCCCTCATTTTGTAGCTCTTTTAAAGCCCTACAATTCATTTCGTGAAGACCCTACCCTGGTAGAAATTTTGACTGGGCGCTTGCATGGCACTGACCAGCGTGCCACACTGCCATTTCAGGAGCTGGCATGGCACGCTGGTAAGCGCCATCCGCGAAACGTCACGTTTTGCCCGCTAGCGCCACAGATCTGACGTGGGTGCTGGCATGGCGCTGGCATGGCGCTAACATGGCAGCGGTATTATATGATATTCACCTGGCATAAAAAAAATTATTTTTTTTTTCGAAATTTTATTACTATTTTATAACTAAATTTGTTTCTTAAGATGCAGTCTATGATTATAAATATTTTCTCGTATTTGAAAAAAACACTTACCTTGGTGGGATCGAACTCGGGACCTCTGGATCGTGAGTCAACTGCCTTACGTGGTCGGCTACTTCTTAATTTGATGTAAGTGTTATATATAGTCTACATATGTCATAATCAGCGCAAATAATTTTTCAAAAATCATCTTAAGAAACAAATTCAGTTTAAAAAGAGTAATAATTATTTAATATTGTTTTTATTTATATATTTTATTTATAAATTATTTATATAAATTTAATTTATTATTTATTATTTATTGCCGAACCAAATTATTTATTTATTATACCATTTATTTATTATTATTTATTATTGTTTATTATTTATTATTTATTATTATTATTTATTATCATTTATTATTATTATTATTTATTATTATATATTTATTATCATTTATTGCCAGATAAATTAGTAGAGCGCCCTGCCAGCCGGAGGACCCCGGCCGCGGCAGGTGAAAGATAAAACAATCCTCTGTCTCAATTTTAACATACATGCGTTAATAATTTCTAAAACAATTAAGAAGTTGATATAGAAGCCAAAGAGAAGAATCTCGACAGCACCTAATGTGGCGCAAGTGTGGATCGCATTAGAAACTCAGTCAAATCCAGACCTGCGCCCGTTCAATTTTATGTAAATGCCATATTAGGCGCGAACATGGCCCTGATATGGCTCTTTCCAGTTTTTAGGATAAGGCTGTGGCGTGGCAAACTTGCATGGCGCTGACAAGTGTCGTGGCGCTGGCAAGGCAATTTCTACCAGGGTAACTTAAAATCAAAATTTGTCGAGTTCTAGTCGGTGAAAGTGAGAAAAAATTATTTTGTCGCGGTTTTTTGCGTTTATCTCGTTTCCATTAATAGATAGAAATGTGCCGCCAAAGTTGCTGACAAAGTTGTAGGGCTTGAAGAGACCTACAAAATGAGGGGTCAGTTGTTCAGATTCAGTTAAAAATTCAGACCAGGAAAGCCTCTGGAAGTCGCGCTTTTAACGCGTGGCCGATCGTCGCCCGCGCCGCCCGCGCCGCCCGCGCCGCTCGCGCCGCCCGCGCCGTTAACTTTCACCGGCTAGAACTCGACAAATTTTGATTTTAAGTTAGGGTCTTCACGAAATGAATTGTAGGGCTTTAAAAGAGCTACAAAATGAGGGGTTAGTCAATCATGTACGGTCAAAATTCACCGAGTTATTGCGAAAAAACGAAATTTTTTATTCCCCCTACCCCCCTTAAAAACCCATCGGTCCGATTAACCC